>JAIFOV010000033.1:0-230976 GCA_020654155.1 Novius pumilus
AGAAATGAATCATTGCATTCATTCAGAGTTTGATCACGGTTTGAAAACCACTACTGCAGCTTCAAATGATTCAGAGCAAGTTGGCAGAAATGGCACTCAGGTTAGAAGCGGCGAGATTATTAACGTGGAAAGCTGCTTGGTATAAAGATAATAATAAGAATTACACAAAAGAAGCAGCAATGGCCAAATTGGCATCGAGTGAAGCGGCTACTGCTTTAAGTCACCAATGCATACAAATTCTCGGAGGAATGGGGTAATTTTTAAAGAGATATCGTTCAGAAAATGAATTCATTGCTATTCATTTACAGGTATGTCTCTGATATGCCAGCGGAAAGGTTTTATAGGGATGCAAGAATAACAGAAATATATGAGGAACATCAGAAATACAAAAACTGGTTATTTGCGGAAATTTAATAAAAGAGATGTCTTTGTGATATTTTCTTTATCCACAAAGTTTTATTCAAGATATGTTTATATATACAACCGTTTGATATTAAACGATAAGTAGAACGAGTATATACCTAATATTGATAATCATAATAATGTATATCTTCAACTAATACATAATGTTGAAATTATTTTTACGGTTTATATATAATATTGTTGTAAAGAGTTTAAACAGTATCTCACTTCGTACCGTACGTTTCATCATTAGAGGCACAGAACAAGTAAAAGAGAAGAAACGGCACTCCCATGTAAATCTGCGGTTCACTATTTCGATATTTCGGAAGAGAGAGATAGATATCGTATGAGAGTAGCACTGTAGGAAACCAGTGGCGGCTCGCCCGATGACGCAGGTGAAGCGCTGCTTCACCTTTTACCGTTTACTGTTTAACCGTTTATTCCTAAAAATTTCAACCTTCCGTTCTTGAGTAAAGTTCGTTTACTTCACACATGGACATAATATTCCTCTTATGCCTTCGTTAAAACACTAAAATATTTCCAAACTCATAGTGCAATGAAAAACAGGCATCTATGCAAGGCAGGCAACCCTTTATACAACAAAGTGATGCAGCTTTGTGTTTAGTCTCACTCTGCGTAACTTAAGATACGTTGTATACGGTGGTTGCCATGACAACGTGACGTTGTTCTGCATCTCCAGAATATGCAAGTGAAGCACAGCATCTTGTCGCTTCATATCGTTTCGCGCACGGCACGATATTCGTCATTTTTTATATTCGCTTGATTCCTGTTGTTTAAATTCTACACAATGTTTCCTGTATACGATCCAGTTTGTGTTCTATTACAGAAATCGTTTTCCCGGTGAGATGACGATGATAAAAAGACTTTTGAATTTTGAGAAGCCTTCCCTTATTGGTAGTGAATAAAACGGCAAAAAGTAAAGACAAATTGTACAGTCGCAATTTCAAGAAATCGTGGTACGGTGAGTTTGAATGGCTGTGTGGTAGTTACTACTTGAATAAACTTTTTTGCCTACCATGTTTGTTAATTGGGACAAAACCAACCGTATGGAATAACAGCGGTTTTAATGACTTTGGAAATGTAACACGTGCTCTTCGTAAACATGAAGGTTCGTCGGCTCATATGCGTTGCGCAGTAGGTTTTTCGAAATTGAAGAAAAATCTTTCTACAATTGAGGATGCGTTACGAGAAAATTCTAGATTGTACATAAAGCAGTTCAACGAAAACGTGCAACTGAATAGACGTTTTATGGAGCTGCCCATACGTGCCGTCCTTTATTTAGGAAAACAAGAACTTGCTTTCCGCGGCCATAACGAAAGTTCCTCTTCAGTAAATCGCGGAAATTTCAAAGAATTGTTGGAAGTCTTTATAGCCATAAGTCCTCCAGATATTCAGCAGCATTATAAAAAAATTGCTCCAATTTTTGCGGGAAATTCCAAAACTATCCAAAATGAAATCATTGATTGTATTGCAAAATATGTTGAGGAATACGTGGAAAAAGAAATACAAGAATGCAAATTCTTTTCCATTCAGGTGGATGACTCGACAGATATTGCGCATAAATCGCAATGTAGCATCGTAATTCGATATGTCAATCCTGACGGAAAGCTAGTTGAACGTTTTTTGGGTTTTTTTGATGTAAGCTCCAATAGAACAGCGGAAGCATTATTTGTTGTGTTATCCAATTGCCTTGAGAAGTTCAATTACGATACTAAACTTGTTGGACAATGTTTTGACGGCGCAAGCGTGATGTCAGGACACTTGAATGGTCTTCAAGCGAAAATCAAGGAAAGAGCGCCTAATGCAGTTTTCGTTCATTGTTTAGCACATCGCATGAATTTGGTATTACAACAAAGTTGTAACACTATAGCGAAATGCCGCCTATTCTTTGCAAATGTTAGTGGTTTACCGGCATTTTTTCATCATTCCCCAAAAAGAACTCACACACTTGACGCTATTTTAAACCGACGAATTCCTGTTTCCACTATTACTCGATGGACTTCATCTTCAAAAATTGTAAGTCTCATAAATCACGAATGGACTTCTTTGAAGGAAGTATTTGGACAGATCATTAATGATCCAACTTCCGATCAATCATCAATCAGACAAAGCGATGGTTTGTTGAATAAATTCAGTGATTTTGAATTCGCATTTTTAATTGTTATTTTCAACGAAATTTTTGGTATTACTGATGTGCTATTTGATATACTGCAAAAAAAAGCATTTGATATCAATTTTTGTATTTCACAAATTAGAAATACACAAACGGTATTAAATAATAAACGAGATGAAGGAGCATTTATAAATTTTTTTGAAATGGCTGCATCAAGAACAACTGTTCCAACAGAACATCGCGACGGAAGAACCAGAACAAATTTAACACGAGGTCAAATTATCGAAAAATATAAGGCACTATACTACGAAATTCTTGATACACTATCAGTCCAAATTACCACACGTTTTCGAGATATGGAGAAGCTGCTTTTCGTGACATTGATGGATAATACGAAATTCAAAACTTATTCAGAAAACTTCCCCACCGAGGCATTAACTAATCTGAAAGAAATGTACTCTAATATTTTTACAGATGTACAAAGGTTGAAAAATGAATTGAATTTTATCTACAATGATGAACAATATCACAACGTTAAAACCGAAACGTTCATAGAAATATTATTTGAGAACAGAAACATTTTCAAGGAAGCTTATAAGCTGTTGTGTTTAGTGGTGACCATTCCATCAACAAGTGTTTCAGTGGAACGAAGTTTTTCTTGTTTAAAACGAATCAAAACTTACCTGCGAAGTACAATATTAGAGCATAGACTCACCAATTTGGCAAAAATTTCTATCGAACAAGAATTAGTTAACGAATTATTAGCGTCTCAACCGTTTTATGATGATATCATAAACATGTTTTCGAATTTGAAAGATAGACGAATTTGCCTCACATATAAATAAAGAATATTTTGCTTATATTCGTAATTCGTTGTATAACTAGTACCTATGTTCTATTATATACATATATTTATGCTTCACCTACTCCTAAAGTCACGAGCCGCCACTGTAGGAAACATTACAAAATGCAATACTTTATGGAAATGAACATAAACTCTATTTACCATTTTTTAGCAAGTTTGGTTGTATGAGAAACTAATTTTTTTGAAGAAAAACAGTGATTACTCTGTGCAAAAATTCTAAAATCGTAGTCTAAAAATTATTCATTTTTATCGTTGTTGGATATGCTGACTGCTTAGGAAATTTCTATTCCAAAATTCTACCGAAATACAAGGATTTTGAGGCAGTGAATTGAAAGTAGGCTAGGAAATGCATCGATTCATGGTATTGTCCATATGCAATAACATATTTCGATAAAAAAATTTACTCATAATTTGTACATAATCTCAACTTTTCGGAAAAACTTTCCTTGACCTTGACTAGATTCATTCTTCAGAATTTAGGAAATTAAAATTAGAAGCAATGCTGAAATTAAATATTTTTAATTACGAATAGATCATACATACATAATACCCATACGACAAAACGTGAAATTAAATTACTTCATGCTAAAATTCATCTAAATACCAATTGCAGCTGACTTTCGATGTACAAATATGTATATAATTAGAATCATAATAAAATTCAATAGTTTTTCATCAAGGGCCAATATGTTATCCATTTACTCCTTCTTCATGACTAAATTATTCAAGAACTTCGCTAATGATCCAGACTGACGACTTAATATTTATGAATCTATGTATAAAAACAGTGATATTAATAAGAAAGTTCATTAAAAATTATATAAAAGTTAAAACAGAATAATGTATAACGAAAAACAAAAAATTAACGGGCGGATATATCACTGACATTCTAGACTGAGAAAAATTAAAACTCGGAAGGCATCTAGTCCGAGAATAAGATGCACGGTAGAGCCAAAAAGGTCGAAACGACGGAAAAAAAAACTGGCATCTGTTTCATGAATGGCAAAGCATCCATGATAGAGCCTTTAATAATTACATTGACAGTCCAGAATGTCAGTGATTTCCGCTCCTTAAAAATTGTATAAAAATTAAAACAGAATAATGTATAACGAAAAACAAAAAAAATAACGGGCGGATTTATCACTGACATTTTGGACTGAGAAAAATCAAAAGTTGTGATCAACATATTTTACAACACTGTTGTCAGGTCTGCTGAAATTGCATAGGTCTACGAACGTATATTTAACGATTGTGTCGTTGATTCTATCGCTTCGGATTTTTTCGTAA
Organism: Novius pumilus; assembly: GCA_020654155.1. NCBI lineage: Eukaryota > Metazoa > Arthropoda > Insecta > Coleoptera > Coccinellidae > Novius > Novius pumilus. The sequence continues at coordinate 4,689 of JAIFOV010000033.1, forward strand.
CAGCATTTTTATAACGAAAGAGGACAATAAGTGGAAATAAGTAATGGGACGAATTCTTCAATGGCTGTCGTAATTTTCTGGTTCTCCTTTATGATTTTTTAAGGCGATATTATGAGAAAATGAAAACTTTTAGATTTACTACCGTTTACCTCCGTACTTTATTTTTAGTTACCGCATTTTCAATATTCACATGAAAAATTTTGACCGTATAGTATGCGTTTTTATAATGATTAAATGCATGTTTCCTTAAAGTTACCTTCAGAGAAATTGACTTTGGTGAGAGTGAAGCTGCGGAAGGATCAAGATATTGGTTTACATTCCTAAATACAATCTCTGATTTTGTTTTGATTCGACTTGGCATCACTGCCGATGTCCAAAGCAGTAAGTGATGCCCAAACGATCGAAAAGCCATGCGCAACCGTCTAAATTAGACAAAGAACGAAAATGTCTGTCATCATCAAATTGTCAAACCACATTCAAAAGTTGTATTGAAAAATAATATATGTATTATGTGTTGTCATAAGTATTCTGGGTATACGTCCGTTGGTTATCGCTAGAAACCTGAAAGAAAAAACAAGCGTTTGGACGTTTCGCCGGGATCACACCGAGCATCATCAGAAATGTTTTCGCTGCACGATTCACTTATTCCATAGCTCCAAACAATATTTCATCGCAAATTCAGTCAAATACCATCCATGACAATACAATAATTATCGCACATCAAGATAATCAAAAAACCATTGCACGTCCTGGCACAAATGATTTTCCAAATTTTGAAAGTAATCAACGTTCCACGAACGATGAAAACAACATTCAAAATCATGGCTCCAGTTATTTTCAACAAAATAATTCAGGTCGTAATACAAGAGGTCATGGCTAAAGTGACCATACGTCCCGTTTTGAACGGGACTGTCCCTTTTCTCGGTCACCTGTCCCGTTGTCCCCAAACAAAGCACCGGGACGCAAAATAGTCCCGTTTTCCAAAACCGCGCGAAAACTTAAAATTATATAGCTCGTGAGACACGCGCGGGCGGGGAATCACAGACCGTCGCGTCGTCGACGATCGGTGATTCCCCGCCCGCGCACCTTGTCGGTTATCTAGCAACGTAACGCGGGAAGAGAGGGAGCATTTATTTGGTTATTAGACTAGCCACGCATATGCACACAGACTTATCGATATTGTTTTGTTTTTGCGTAATATTCGTGAAATAGTTTAGTGATAAACTGGTAACTAATTAGAAGTTTTCTGTTGTTTTGGAATTTAACCTGTAGTTATGCCGAAACGCAAGTGTTCATTCAATGTCAACTTACAAGCAAAATACCCATTTATTAAGCAAATTAATACTCCCTCGGATGTCAGATGTGAAAAGTGTCGCACAGAGTTTAGTGTTTCCCATAGTGGTGCTGGTGATATTGAACAGCATTTGATGTCTGAAAAACATAAAAATGCCGATCGTGCCGCTGCTTCCAGTTCTTCAATGTTGAACTTTTTCAAAAATTCAAACACGCCATCTTCAAAGGATTTGGATATTGCTGCTGCAGAAGGCGTCTGGGCTTATCACACTATACAAGAAAACCAAAGAATATATACATACTGAACAAGAAGCGTCACTCCCACGCAAAATTCGTATAGGATTTTTAGTGCGCACGTTCACCAAATGAAACGGATTGACATAAACAGCTGATTTCGCACCAATAAGAAATAAGATTTCACTTTGGCGCTAAAACACCTTTAAAACTTGCCAGGACCGGATTTAAGGGGACGACGGAAATATGTTCCAAAGTTACGTGAGATAAATGGTTTTTCTTCGTTCAAAACTTATTGTGTTAATCAAAAATCAAAACTTCATGTCTGATTTGTTTTCATCCCATTTGACTTAACGATAATCAATTCGAATAAATTCCTGAGTTCGTGTGTCTAGCGTTTTGTTAGTGCGCAGGCTCACCAAACTCGCTCAAGGTCACAAAAATCTGTTAGTACGATTTTGTTCCTAAATTACCGAGAGTGACGCTTCTTGTTCAGTATGTATATATTCTTTGAGAAAACCACAGCTTTCGTTCCAATGATTGTGCGTCGAAGTTAATCCAGTCATGTTTTGATCCGAAATTCGCATGCGCGCGTACAAAAACAGAAGCTATTGTAGTAAATGTTTTGGCGCGTACAGCAATCGACAATTTAAAAGATGATCTTAATAAGTCCAATTGTATTACAATTTTAAATGACGCTTCAAACCACGGTAACAAGAAAATATATCCTTTTGTAGTGCGCTTTTTTCAACCTTACGAAGGTGTGCAAGTAAAAATTTTAGATCTTCAAGAGCAACCAGGTGAAACTTCTGATATCATTGTTGATTATTTACAGCAAGTATTGACAGATAATAATTTGACAAAAAGTCGTGGCATTTTGTGGCGACAATGCTAATGTCAATTTTGGGGTGTAGCTAGGCGAGGAACTAATAATGTATTAGCAAAATTACAATCATCTCTGAAAAACCGTTGATAGGTATTGGATGTGGAGCCCATATAATTCACAATGCAATAAAATCTGCTGCAGATGGTCTACCTTTAGATTATGAAAGCATTATTGTAAAAATATATTCATTTTTTTATAGTTACACGGTTCGAGTTGAAGCTTTAAAGGAGTTTTGCGCTGAAGCTGAAATAGAACATCAGCAAATGCTCGGCTACAGTAAAACCAGGTGGCTTGCGCTTATGCCTGCCTTGGAGAGTTTTAAAAATGTATCAGCCGTTAAAAGACTATTTTTTAAGCATTGAAAAATGTCCCAAATTGTTAAAAGACTTTTTTGAAGACCCCACATCAGAATTATGGCTTTATTTTTTGCACGCCCAATCTGCAAGTTTTCACCACGCGGTATTGAAGGTTGAAGGTCAGACTGTGTCGGCAATTGAGGCTGCAAAAGAAATTAATCATCTCAAAGACAATTTGGCTCAAAAACAGATCAACCAGTTTCTTCCATTTACTGTTCGTAATTTAATTGAGAAATTAAAAGATAATGGCACTAATATTGATGAAGATTTTGTGAAAAATACGGCTACAGAATTTCATAAAACAAGCCGTGAATATCTGGAACAGTGGACTTGCTTTCTTACTAAAGAAATGAATATATTTCATTGGGCAGATTTAAGAAAAGTTCCTGCATGGGAAGATATTCAAAAAGCGCTAGATGTATTGATTCAAAAGCGATATATTCACTGTAATAAAGATACAGAAGTATTTGACGAATTCACGTTAATTTCAAGGTACGTCACTTCCCAAAAAATAACCGAATGGGATAATTCAAAAGTCTCCACAGAAACTCGTTGGGTGGAAGTATTCAAACACGTTCGAACCCACAATCTTCAACATGAAAATTTTTGTATTTTAATTGAATATATTTTATGTCTACCTGGTACAAATGCTCCAGTAGAAAGAGTCTTTTCTCTTATGAATAAATTGTGGACGTCTGAAAAAAATCACTTACAGGTTCCAGTTCTGAAAGCGATGCTGATAACTAAAGCCCGGATGTTAGGCAAAATGCCATAAAATGCCATAAAATGCCTATTTTCGTATTTTCTGTCTATTTTGCCTAAAATGGGATTTTATGACTTATTTCGCCTATTTCGAACAATTTATGATAGTATAAAGTGGGAAACCCTAAGATCTCAGGTAGGCAGGATTGGTACATAGACAAGAGATAGTTCCCTTTTTCTAGGAATTGATACAACAACTGTTACTGATGGGAAAACCTAAAACCAGATACCTATAGGTATAAATATATCGTAATACCCATTTCCGTTCAGTTGTTTTTCACCATTCGCCCATTCGGTTCAACTTATCGCCAGCCAATATGCCTAAAGTCAGAGCATCCGAGCAAACAAAATTGAATAAATTAATACTTGAATTCGGTAAAGACCTTTTCAGTAGTGACGGTTCTGTGTTATTTTGCAAAATATGTGACTGTAAAGTGAATTTTGAGAAGAAGTATTTTGTATCCCAGCACCTTTCAACAGTGAAACATAAAAATGCTGCTTCGAAAAATTGCGATAGTAAAAACGTGTCTGCTTCCGAATTTCGGCGTTATATCCAATCGACAATCCCAATTCTCTTTGGATTTATGTAAAGCACTGATGGATGCGAACATTCCTCTTTGGAAATTGGAAAATCCTTCTCTAAAAGCATTCCTTGAAAAGTACACCAAAGAACACGTGCCAAGTGAGTCCACCCTCCGGAAAAATTATATTGATGTAGTGTTCCAGGAAAAGATGAACAAAATTAGAAAAGAAACGGAAGGTAAAAATTTGTGGGTGTCCATTGACGAAACAACCGATGCTCTTGGCCGCTACGTAGCCAACGTAATTATTGGAACTCTACAATCAACTCACCAGGACTCTAACACGTATTTATTAACAAGTGAAGTACTCGAATCAGCCAATAATTCGACAATAGCCCAATTATTTACCAGTGCGCTCTCATTATTGTGGCCAGATGGAGTGAAACATGACAAAGTGTTGCTATTTGTTTCTGATGCCGCTCCATACATGAAAGCAGCTGGAAAAGTTCTGCAAGTTCTATTTCCAAAAATGGTTCATGTGACGTGTATAGCTCATGCATTGCATAGAGTTGCTGAAGAAGCGCGAAGTTTATTTCACGATGTCGATCTGTTAATATCAAACGTCAAGAAAGTTTTTTTAAAAGCTCCATCGAGGGTGCAAATTTTCAAAGAACTTGCACCAGATCTGCCATTACCACCTCAACCTACAATAACGAGATGGGGTACATGGATATCGGCTGCCATTTATTACGCAACCCATCACCTCGAAAATGATGCAGCTTCAATAAAAATATGTAAAGATGTTTTGTCCAAAAAGAATATCCAGTCTGATTTAGCATACATACTTGCACATTTTCATTCAATTCCAACATCAATACAAAAACTAGAAGAGAGGAATTTAAAATTACAACAGCAATTGAACATTATGGATGAAACAATTGAAAGAATCAATTCTGCGCCTGGATTAAAAGGAGGGTTCATGAAAGAAAAATGTGAAAAAGTGTTGCAGAACAATAGTGGTTTGGTCAAGATGCGCGAAATAAATTCGATTTTATTAGGAGATGGGGTCAGTAATTTCTTGAACCCTACCGAAATATCCTCATTTATGTATGTACCTTTGACATCTGTTGATGTGGAGAGTTCTTTTTCGTTGTATAAACATATTTTATCAGATAGACGACAAAGTATAAAATTTGAAAATTTGAGAAAACTATTGGTAGTTATGTTTAATAAAGAATAAGTATTCACATCGAATGTTTTTTTGTTTTATCTTACCTGTTTTTATCTATCAGTATATAATAAATGCCTATTTTAAGTGCCTATTTTGAGTATTTTTATTGCCTTTTCACTGCCTTTTTTTAACGAATTTATAGTGCCTAAAGTCCGGGCTTTACTGATAACTAAGGTCAATATAAAAAAAACCTGCCAAGACTTTTATTCTTATTTAAAATCATCACCAACTTTATTAAAGCAAATTTGTTCCTCTGACAAATATAAATACAATTACAAAAAAAAATGTTGCATATAATTTAATTATTACTGTCAGAGGAACTTTGCTTTAATAAAGCTGGTGAACTGGTGATTGATTTTTATTTTGTTATACTTGTTATCATAAAAATAATTATAATCAATATGAATATAATAATAGTGAATACTAATTGTTTTAAAGTTACACTTTTCTAAATAAAAAAATTAAACAATTGTGTTTATTTTCATTGTTAACCTGCTAACTGAGGTATAAAAACTATCCCGTTTTGAGTTAAAGAATAAATGGTCAGTTTACATGGCACGCCATACAACCTACCAAATCGCCTATAAATACGACAGCATAAGGAAATTTCCATCAGTTTCCGACTGACTCGTGCAGCGAAAACATTTCTGATGATGCTCGGTGTGATCCCGGCGAAACGTCAAAACGCTTGTTTTTCCTTCCAGGATTCTAACGATAACCAACGGATGTATACCCAGAATACTTATAACACCACATATAATTCCGTCTGTGAAAATTTAAAAGTTAACATAGTATATTATGTATACTATAGTATACTGTAAGAACATGCTTTTTTCGCATCAAATACAATTTCATCTCTTATAACGTCTCCACATATATTAATAATTTCATTTTGAATTTGTGGCGACATATAGTAGCATTTTTGCTCCCTTTCTACGTCCTGTTTATTATATTATATATATTATTTATTGTATTTGATTACCAGATTCGATTTTTAATTGTATTAAATCTTCAAGTATACCGCCATGTTGTTCTTTTCCCGCAAAGGTAGATTACGGGTACCACAAAATATCACTGTTGAAATTATTGTCGCTATAATTTTTTATTATTCGCTATCTCGTTCTGATGAGCCATATTGAAATATGTAGTTGAACTTATGTTGTTGAAGTAGTGATAGGTCAAAGTTGATAGGTTATCTGAAGCGTGTTGTAAGCATATAAGTAAGACTACAATAATGCTAATGCCCATAAGTGGAGGTATCACGGAGAGAGTGAAATGGGAAATTTTTGTCTTTCTTCCTCGAAGGGCCGGATCGTCAAGCGCATGCGTTCCTAAAGCCGCGTACACCGCGTTACTGGGTATTCTAAGAGAACAAACACACGCAGTCCATTTTTATTTACGTTGTCATATAAGAAAAAACTGTATTATTTCGATTTGTCGATTAATATATTTATCTCTATTTTGTTGTAATTGTTGAGTTGAAAATAATGGTATTGAATATATTTAAATTGATAGCTAGAAATTGATAAATAACTTTATAACCTTAACACTTTCACGATCAGCTGATAGCATCACAATGCCGGAGCCATTCACTCCCTCCATGTGCAAGACCATGGTACAAAAGTAGAGGGTAATTAGGTACCTTCGAGAAGAGACAGACTTATGCAGATTTACATTGCATGATATAGCCGTCTCTCAGTGTTTGCGTCCCTTTGGTCTATGCTATTAGCATTATAGTAGTCTTACTTATATGGTTGTAAGTCGAAGTGGATTTTTCTTTCTTATTGGCACTGAATTTTGTGAATGTTTCACCTCGTCGCCAATTTGTTGTATCTTTTGATGAAATAGCAGATTGATATTGATAATGATATATGTAAAGGAGTTTAATCGCTATTTCAATTCTTACTTCTTCTTCTTCTTAACCACCTCCGCTGCAACTATCCCTGGAGTGCAGGACAGCAGGTTCGAGGGCTAGAAGCTATACATTCAATTTCCGTAATTACCAGAGATCCAAAAGGGAATCCCTGGGCAGTACAGAATCTAGAATGTCTTATTTCCTTTGGAGAAGGATTTATTAATCGTGGTAAAATAATAACTTTTGGAACATTCGAAATCTTAAAGGACGAAGCAGTCAGAGTTCGAAGCGTGCATAAGAAAGGACTCAAAGCCAAAACAGCAAAAAAGGAAAACAAAGGCAGCAACCAAGAACGGAACGGTCTATTTTTACAATAGGAGAACAGACACAGAAGGAGCAAACATCTTCCAAAAGCCAATGCAATATTAGATTTTTATGTTTGACGACATTAAAAATGTATTAAGGTATATCTAAACATTTAGGTCATTAGAAAAAATCGTGTCATAAATGTTGACTGGTCTAGGAAGCTGGCACTTGTATAAATTTCCCATCAACTTACAACTTATTAATATTATGATGATTTCTGTCGCATTCAAGGAAGAGATGAAAAATTTCACCCAATTTACCGCATCTACAATTTGGTGAGTCCACCACATCTATTCGGTGTGGATGAGATGGCACCAATTGTTTAAACAACGCCCCGAACGAATTCTAATTACAGATGTTATATGCCGACTTGAAAGTCAAGTATCTTTGAACCAAACTTTGTCAATTTTGTGATTGAAAGATTTGTATATTTTAGCCTTATTACAGTTTTCAGAGTTATTCATTGCATTCTTCCAACCAAGCTACACACAGGAATATTTGTACAGAGGCCATAAATCTCCTGGATTGCCACCTATGTTTTGTACCTCTGCCAGGGATCTGTCCCTAGAGGCTAATCCACTACCAGTGATCAGGTAGTCTTCAAAAAAGTTCGATATCGTGATCCTCCACAAAAAACCCATGTCCCGCTCTAGGCAGGGACAATGTCCTTGAGGCATCAGGGTACAGTCTAGTAAACGAGGGAAATTTGGATCTGACATAATCTATAAAAGCGACATAATTGATAGGATCGAGTTTTTGGAGACCAGTACAGACAGCTGACGTGGTATTAATTTTAGCGTTATTGCTGATGGTAAAAAGGGATGTTCCTCCACCTAGATATCTTCTGACGATCCTCACTGAACTAAGGAATAAGCATCCTCCACTGGAAGACGCATCCAAGAACGACAGAGCCTCCAATCCGAGTGTATTTTGCGAAGATTCGTCAGGACCAGTGGCGGCTCGCCCGATTACGCAGATAAAGCACTGCTTCACCTTTTTTTTCTGACTGTTTATTTTTTTATTATAATTTACTAATAATTCCAATCCTCCGTTTTTTAGTAATATCCATTTACTTTATTCACGGATATAATATTTCAATTTTGCGTTTGTTAGAGTAGCAAGATATTTCCACGTCTTAGTGCAAGGAAAATCATTCATCTGCACTAGGCAGGCAACGCTTAATACAGTAACGAGTGAAGCAGCTTTGTGTTTAGTCTTGCCCTGCGTAACTTTAGATAAGCTGTACACTGGGGTTGCCATGACAACGTGACGCAGTCCTGCATGTCCAGAATATGCATGTGAAGCATAGGATCATAGGATTTTATCGCTTCAATCGTTTCGCACGCGGCGATATTCGTCATTGTATAGGCTTTTATTGTACTCGCTTGATTCCTGTTGTTTAAATTTAGAGGCAAAATTTTTACCCCCCAAAGATTCCATCAGGTAGCCAATGGAATCGTATTTTCCTTTCTTTTAAAAGTGAGGCTCAGCGTTACATGATTCTTCGTCAACGATTTTTCAAAGCTTTCCTTCACGTGATGCAAAGTTGGCCTAGTATTCAATATTGTCAAGAAAACTTCAAAATGGAATGTTTTAAAAACATGTTCCTTTACTTTCTAGTCGGGAACTGCTGTTTAAACGAGGGAATGATTAAATAATAAAAAAGCCAAAAAAATCCGTTTTTTGAGGTTTACGCAGTCTTTATATTTGTTATGCAAAAAGGAAACCTCCACCAGTTCTTTGCGATCTACTAATAAAATTAGCTTTAACTTTAAAACGGATAAAATACAAAATTTCAACAGTTATTAGTCTCAAACTTAAGTAAACACGTCTTGACGTTAATAATAATTTTAATTAATTCAATCTCCTTAGTTAATTATTTTATAACGGAATTTATTATTCAATTTCTTTTTGGTTAGAGGACAGTATTAATTTAGAAAAAACAATTAGAAAATAGAAATATTCAAATGACATTTGTGTTTAACGTCGAAAATGGCGTTCACTTTCTTTTAGGAGCTCTATGTTAAGAATTGATTAAAATGATTTCCCATGTCTTTGCAAACGTTGGCCGCCCCCAATCTAAGGTAATAAACTTAATGTATGTAATTTGGTGCGGCACTCCTAATTACAATTTAATTAAAACCTTTGTGATGAGGATGATTAATTTTAAATTTCCAAGAATGTTATCAAAATATGATTTGGGAACCTGGAATTTCATTTGTGTCAACCTTTCTAACATTTCAACAATGTGAGAAACTTTTTGAAATTTGTTAGGATCTCGTTTTTAGTGTAAGCACCTGGCGAAGTACCCGATATGGAACTCTATCAAATCCGAAGAATGGGTTTTTATGTTCAATATTTACAAACCCCAATCCACCGAAAAGGTTTTAGGAGGGAGAGAAATGGTTAAAAGCGTCGGTGGAATTTCAAGGACAAGAATTTTCAAAGTAAGGGGCTAAAAAGGAACTCTATTTTTTTTTTTGGGCTATTTGAAACACAATACGTTTGGTTAGAAAAAAGTGTTTTCATTAGCTCTGAAGATTTAATTGTTGAAATGAATAATTATTTTAATTTTCAAGTTAGATAATTGCACTAAAGCCTTCCGAATAAATTAGCGAATTCACTAGAAGCGGTTGAATATAAATGTGTACATAAAACAGTCATTTTTGTTGTAATTACTTAATTCCTCTCAAAATATTGAAAGGGGGATTTCCTTTTAAATAACCAATTTCAGACCCATTCCATTTCGTATGGATCCTTTTAAATGTGTTTGTGTTTTTCAAATTGTCACATAAATTTTAAATGTGTCTAGTGTTTTTAAATTTCATACAAATACTGAATTATGATTTCAATTTTTAAACGTTTTTTTTGGTGGAATTAAATAAAATCCCGGATGAAATTCTTAAAACATTATTAACCAAGTTCCAACTTTTCACTTCATAAAATGAAATAATTCCTTATAAATGCCAGTTCGTGTCGTTCGGATTGAATATTTCTTTTAACCTAACATTTCTTACGCATTGAACTTTCCAGAAAAGAAGTTATTCTTGATTTTATGGGAATTTCTGAGTAATTGAGTTTCCCTTTAAAAAGTTTTTAGAATCCCCTAACATTTTCCAAAGGTTTGGAAAGAAGTTTATACATTGCAGGAAAATTCAAAAAATTTCGAAAAGCAAAATCAACTTTTTATTTGAATTTATTTCTAATTTTAAATTAATGCAATAAACCCGGCTTGGTTATTCCTATTTGGTTATTCCCAGGAGAAAACCCATAAATTCAAAGGTTTAAGAATCTTGGGGAAAAATCATTGAAATTAAAGGGTCTTCTGGTTTGAGCGAAGTTATTAGAAAAACCTGGGAATAGGATTTATTGGCTTGCAATATTTAATTTGAAAATGGCCAAACTCTTAATGTTCTAAAGGCATTGATTAAAATCCAAGAATTGGTTTGCCAACCCAAGAATGGCCGCATTCTTAGATAATACAAAAAGTTTTTGGTTCGGCACGTTTCCAATACTAAATTTTACACCCAACTATGGAAGTCATTCAAAGAGTTCATTTTCAAGGTTATTAAAAGGTCTGGTCCTCTTAAACATTAAAAATAGGACTGAACCTGTTTATGTAAGAATGGTTTTTATGTGCTTTTACTAGAACCTACCATGGGAACTTTCTTAATTTGGGATGATTTTTTGGAGGTGTAAATTCTTTTCAAGACAGCGGTTATCAAAAGGTTTTGGGAAGGAAAATTAAAAGGGGCGGGTTTTGGAAAATTAATCTTTTGAGAAATACCTGAAATTTTTTTTGGGAAAATTTGAAAATTAAATCGTTTGTTTAAAAAAAAGTTTTTCAAACGCCAAATTTAAAGTTAAGCGGAAAAAAGGAAATTATTAGTAACAATTTTAAGGATCAATAATTGCATTAAATGCTTCAATTTCAATTCAAAGTTGAATAAAAATTTTTATGCAATTTTTAATTAATTTTAATTTTAAATTTATTAATATTTGCCTGGTAAACTGCCTTCCGATTAACCATTCGTCAATAATTTTAAGGTTTATGTTCATGCTGAAATATAAGTGCATGTTAATGTTACTTATTTAATGTTCACATTTTAAACCCTTCACTGGGGTAAATTAAATATAATGTCTGAATTCTGGTAAATATTCTAGTCCGTTCCACTGGGTCGACTTCATTGGAAAGATTATATTTTAAATACCGTGTGTTGAATATTTTTATTTATGATTGGCTAATAAAAGCATTTTGAAATTTTCCGAATAGTATTCCTTTTTTTGTAAAGTAGGACAACTTTAATTTTAAGTCCATAAACAAAAATTTAAAGGAATTAACTTAAAAAAAACCATTCAGTTACTTTTAAATGATTTTTTCCAAATTTGGTTTCAATGTTATAAGAACAGAGGGTAAGTGGGCGAAACCCTCCCTTGATTCCCAATAATTATTAAATTTTACTGCAAAAACATTTAAAATATAAAAAGAACTATAGAATTGTGCAAAAATTTTGTCAAAAACGAAAGTATTTTTGTAAAATAATTTTAAGCAATTTTCAATAAAAATGCCTTTCAAATCAAGTTTTTGACAATATTTTATATGATAAGACCTTTGGCGGATAATAGAGAATCAGAACTGAGCCACAGGGCCCACCGGTATTAAAAGTTCCCGCGCTTCCTCTATGATTTGAGTTGCCTATGAAATGGTTTTGGCTATAGAACTTTAATAAATTAGATTGGGATTATTAATAAATTCTTTTACCTTTTATTATTAGTTAAGAAAATCGCAAAGCTTTCTTTTTAACTGGGCTTTTGGAATAACTGACTTATTGATTTTTATAGAAACCGTGCCCTATTTTTTAAATTCAAGATAATTGGCAGACCGAAATTTTATAGATTTGTTTTGCAATATGGCTTCAAAGGTTTTTATCCTGTACTAGTATGCAAATAAATTGGAAAAAATTTTCCATTTTTCAACAGTATTTCCAGGTACATTAATATGTCATTATTTGACTTTTTAATGTGAAGTGGAACTTGAAATTCTTTAGTTCACATTCATTGAAACCCCTCATTAGAAAAATTTGTAGCGGTTTTGTTAAATTTTTCTTCCGGGCAACCTTTCTACAAAGTTATTTTTGAAAGTTTTTTTTTTATCGGATGATTTATTTGTAATTTGTTAAAAAAGGAATTTGGTAACGAATTACTGCTTGTAAGAAAACCCTTTTTGTACATCAACTAAGTGAACAATAACAAAAAAACTATCGTTGTTTTTACAAATTGTTTTTCAAAATTGGGGTCCATTCTAACTGAACAGGTCGAAGAGGGAAAATTTATTTCTACTTATACCATTTTATAAGTTTTAAACATAAAAAAGAATTTGAAGTCAAATTTGTACTAAAAAAAGAAAATTTTTGGTAAAAAACAAGTTATTTCAAAAAACTACATAATTTGGAAATAAATGGGGTTTAGATTTTGGATAATAAGGTGTTTACTGAGGAGGAAGATTTGGAAATTCCCCACTGTGGCTTCCTAAGAGATGCCATTTTTTGCTTTTCGGTTTGCCGTGAATTTATCATTTCAAAAACATTTAACTTTAATTGGTTAATGAAATTCGAAAAAATTTTCAAAGGTTTAAAACTTTTTATCATTTTTCGTTAGACGTTGAAACTTTAAACGAATGATTCAATACGAGCTGAATGGCCCAAAGTTTTATGTTAACCAATGTACATATTAAAACTCAATTTCACGAATTTCAAGGTAGATAAAGAACCCCAATTTTACTTAGATCAAGAGAACTTCGAGGGACCGTTTAGTTCCCTTACCGAATTCTCTTACGGAAATTCGCCTTGATTAAGGTTCACGAGACATTTAAAAGAAAATTCTTTCTTTGAAAATTATTTCATTTCAAAAGTTTGAACCTATAAACATGGAATGCTTTCCTATAATGGAGAAAAAGTTTCAATTATCGTCTGTTTCAGGTTTTTTCTTTAAATAAGTCATCTAGCTTTGTAAAAATCAATCCTTTTAATAATAGGTTCAAAAATTAAGTTGAATTCCAAACCATAATCAAAATTTTAAAATTGGTTGTTAAAGACGGGGTAATTTCGAACCACATTTTTTGGTATTAACTAATGATTTGTTTATTATTAAAGGTGCTGAGAGATTTTTGGAATTCCAAATGTCGCTGCAATCTGGGTTTCGTTCTCCGGATTTCAACTCAAAAAATTTTAATTTAGTCAAAGAAAATAAATAAGTAAAAAATAAAGAAAGTGAGAAGTTAAAACAAACAACACACCCGCCGTAAAAATGTTACCAGTTTTGATCTCAAAAGTTAAAAGTAGATACAACCAATAAACAACATCAATCTTTATCGGCGGGTGTGTTAGCTTGTCTTGAACTGCCCATTGAAAACATGGTTCCTAAGAAACTTTCTTTAGACACGAAACTAAAATTTTTGCGCGATTTTTTTCGATGGAATTAAAATCCTAGATTACGAAAAGAACAAAAAATCAAGAGAATTTCTGGAAATGATTCATATCAGAAAAAATAAATATTCAATAAACGATAGGACAGATATTAAAAATTTACACAAAATATATTCATTTTTACTTGATAACACATGACTCAAATCAAGTCTCTGTCTATTTTTCTTCTTTTTTCTTTTTACCGTTTCTAAGCATTTGTTATCCAATAATTTTCTTGTCATTTATACATCCGTTAAATTTGTAAAATCTTGAAAAAGGGTACAGCCAGAAACATTGATAAAGAAATAGTAATTTTTCAATTATTCAATTTTTTGAACATCCCTAATGATCAAATAACTGAATTCAAATAAATACATCTTAAAGGGGTAAATTTCATCAATAAAGAATGAAGTTATGTAATCCGGCTAGAAATTATATTAAGTTATGCCTTCATTCATTATATTATTATTATATTTATTATATATTATTCATTATATACAAGATAACTTTTCACAATGAAATTATTATCTTACTGAGAAATTGCAAAAACGATATTTGCAATTGTACCTCAAATTTTCAGAATATTCTCTATACATAACAGGCCAGTCAAAATCTTCCTGAAATAGACATTCGTCCGGAAGTACTGATTTTTTGGTATATGATTGAAATAGCCTTTTTCGAACATACTGTGAAATATAAAGTTCCTGCCCCCCGGGAAGGGTGGAAAATGCCAATTTTTCGTTGTCATTTCTTCCTAACTCGAAAACGGTTGGGTTTTAGAAAAAAAGTTTCAGACAAAAAATATTGCCGAAATTATTTGCAAGAAAAGTCTCCCTTGGAAAAATCTCCGAAAATTGATATTTTCCTTTCAAGATTGGCTCCAATATTTTCTCACTGTAAAATTGTTGGGTTTATACTGCGTACTGACCTGATACGATCGCCAAGGGATTCCCAGACATTTTCGGCGACATATGACGATAAGATTCAACCTGTCTACATTTGAGATTAATAAGCACCGAACAGTTACGAATATTTGCATTCTTTCTTTTCAGTTCATCTTTATAATAGACGAGCGTTACACCAAACATTTTTATTATGATTATTTTTTCTACAGTATTATATGTACTGTAAAACTATTAACATGAGTGGCTGGCAAGTTTTGTGTTTTAGATAGCATTCTTGTAGTTTAATAACTTTTGAGATAATTCTCGATTTCTGAGGAGATAATAAAGAAGATTAAATTACGAAGAAATTGATAGTTGAATGATTTTTCCTTTCTCAAGCATAAATGCTATAAAGTTGAAAGTTTTACGTCTAGTATCAACTTTATTTCCTACAAGTCTAAAAGTAGAATATAGGTATTATGAAGCAACCGAGGATTATTGTTTTAGATAGTAATTTTAAGGAATTTCTATCGATAAAAATTCATCCTTATGTAATTGATATGTAATTCACAAATTTTCGCGGTCGAGTTTCATACTATGGATCACAAATATTTTCTATTCTTACCTTTTTTACACTCAGTTTTATGAACTTTTTTTTATTATATATTTCCACTTCTAAAGTTAATGAATAAGTATTCTGCAAAAATTGAATTCAAACAAAATAACACTGAAAGTTTTAAATATCTCCCAGTCATTTGTTCATATGAAATTGACATCTTTTCCTTTTTTCAACAGTAATTCACAAAATATGGATGCCATCTGCACGTTGTGCGATGGGCCATTGATAACGCAATCCATAAAATTGTGACTGTACGTGAAAAAGGTTTACTTACGTTGACAAAAAGAAGTAGAGAAAAAAATGATAATAAATGGCAGCAATGGGAAGGAAAGTTGAGTTACCATTTTCACGAACTTTGTCGGAAAAGATATTCGGTTTCTACTAAGTCTTCTGCATCTTCAAGTGCCTATCCGCAATCTTTTAAATCAGTGGATTATAACACGTGCGATGAAGAAAATTTCAATTTTTCAGAATTTTGTTTCATATGTAGTAAAAAAGCAGATGCAAAACATCGTAAAGTGCGACAGGTACGCCAAGATTATGTAAAAGCTCGTGTGATGGACGTTGCTGAACGTAGAAATGATAATCAGGGGAAAACTGTCTTACAGTGGAAAAAGTTTCTTCTTTGACAGATAAGAAAGTTTTTTGAAGGCACCTCGTAATTAAATCAGTTGTCATTTCCTTCTAATTTGACATTTGACCTGTAAATGGCGGACACACTTTTTAGACTTGGTGCATGTCTCGAAGCTCATTCTCCCTACCTCTATGTCTCGAGCGTAGCCGTCTAAATTAGACAAAGACAGAAAGAAAACATTTCCCCCTGCACCCCTGAAGTTTGGTCCGAATCGTTGCATGGGAAATATCATTCTATACGCGTTGTATATTCGTTGCAAATATGTTCAATTAGTGTTAAGTTTGCACATGCAGCAGAAAATGCGTTCAGTATTTTGGCGATTCGGAAATATCCCAAAAACTCTCTTAAATCTTGCATTCGTCAAATATGAGAGATGTCGCATTTCATTTTTTTCCTTGACATATAATCACTTTTGGATTCTGGTTACGTAGCGGATGTGTTTATGGAGCCACTCTTTTGGATTGTGGATAATTTCGCTAATATTCTGGGACCCCTATTTGTCATTGCTGTTGCTGGACTTACTACAAGTGTTGTGTGTATAGCTTATTGGATTGGTCTTCCATACTGGTGGGAAAAGAACTCTTATGTTTGTGTTGTATTAGTTATATACGGTCATTGGTTGTTATTGAACATTGCTTTTCATTACTATAAAGCAGTTGTAACACCACCAGGATTTCCACCTGAAGGGGAACTAGTGACAGAAGCTGTTAGTATATGCAAGAAATGTATAGCTCCCAAACCACCAAGAGCACATCATTGTTCTGTTTGTAATAGATGTATTCTTAAAATGGACCATCATTGCCCTTGGTTAAACAACTGTGTTGGTTATGGGAATCATCGTCACTTTTTTCTTTATATGGTCTATATGGTTATAGGGGTAATTTTTGTGATAATTGCAGGATTTGATATTGGTTGCAGAGTTGCAATCCACCTTAGCACTGATGAAGATCTAGAAGGCCATCCTGTAAAAATCAACAAATCAGGAATGTTTATTCCTATTATTCATGAAGAATACATTGGAGCTGAACCTTTTGATGACGAACTACATCATAATGCCAATATTGAAATCAATGCACTAAACGAATTTCTTTATGATGCGAACAAGCGAAGATGTGTTGTTTACATGATACTTATCAATATAAGTGTTTTAATAGCATTAGGTTCCTTAGGGTACTGGCATTACAATCTCATTCGAAGGGAGAAACTAGCATAGAAGCTCATATTAATAAAACAGAAACTAAAAGGCTACAATCATTAGGTGAAAAGTATGTAAACCCTTACGATTTTGGTTACAGAAAAAACTGGAAAATATTTTTTGGTTTGGTGAATGACAGAACATTTTGGAATAGTGTTTTGCTACCATCGTCACATCCCCCTTTAGGAAATGGGTTAGAATGGAGGACTGTTCACGATACATGTGGCGAATGGCCATAATCTTAAAAGATGTTTGTTAAAAACAGAAAATAATGTTAAAACTGATATTGTGTATGCTTTACTGAAAGATCTCCACCATGTCCCAAAATCACGTTAATATTTAAAAGGATTTGAAATTGGGGAATTGTAGATAAACATCAGTGCCCCAATCTTTTATTGCATCAATTAAACATTATAGATATTTAGGGTAGATGGGGTAGAAAATGCAGTATTAATTTAATTTATTTTGGATGTAGAATTGTTTTTTATACATAGTTGTGTAAATGTTTTTATTGTTGCTTCGAATCTCAATAAGATTTGATATTGGAAAAAGGGATTGAGATAGCTCAATACACTTTAAAAGTAAATTACAATTGTTTTTTTAAGACTGTGATCAGGGTTTCCCAAAGTATGCGCTTTGGTGTGCTGTAAAAGTTGAGGGAAACAAAGAAGAGTCGTTCTTCTAACGATTCTCTGAAACCTCAACAACAGCTTCAGTTATGGATTTAAAAATTGGAATAAGGTGGCATTTCTCAGACTTGCAGAAATATGCGATTTCAAATAAGGTTGTTGTCTCACAACAACATGATGATCCTTTTCAGGGAATATCTTCCAAAGAGTGGTTTTTAGGATACTTGGACGAAAGCGATGTCAAAAAATATGCGGCAGCCTTTAGACAACGCACAAATCGATAATCTAAAAAAGTACTCAGTTTTTAATCCTGATTCCAAAACTGGTACTATCATTAACCGGAACCATTTGGTTTAAAAGTTACAGACCTTTGAAAACTGACTAAATATTCCCACTATCCCAACCTACTATTGTCACGATATGTGGTTAGGAACACAGAACAAATAAAAAAGAATTGATCAGCTGGTTTCACTTAGACGGATTTACTTCTGCAACGTTGCCACTTGTATTGAAACGTCGTCCGTTCCATGTAATTTCTAGGTTGCCCGTTCTATAGAACGGATACAAAACGAATGTGATTCTCTTCTAACCCATTTTAAAGTAACTTTTGGCAAGGTTTTTTGTAAATGTCAACGAGTCGTTTCTCTAGCGGGGCAAGTCTAAAAATTAGAAGGAAATGACAATTGATTTAACTACATAGGGCCTTCAAAAATCTTCGTATGTGCAAAGGATATCTGGAAAGTTTGAGAAATAAATATCCTTTTTGCCATTTTTCAATAAAATAATCATTGCGTTGTGAACAGTTAACGTTCATATAATGAATAATATATAATAAATATAATAATAATATAATGAATGAATGCATAACTTGATTTTCTTTCTACCCGGATTACATAACTTCACTATGAACTTTACTATTAAATTAATTCTAATTAGTACATAAAATCTGGAAAGATTAAGAATCAAATATGCTGTATTACATAACTCGCGTATTAGAATCTCCTAATATAAACTCGGCTACTAAATTAAAACTAATTATGTACTATATAAAACAGCAACTACAATTGCAAAACTAATATAGGCATTACATTTCAAATAAGTCACATAACTGATTCAATGCATTTTAGAGCTATATTGATCTTGTTTCAGTTGCAGTAGAAAACAAAACTGAGCAGCAAAGATGAAAACAGTTGAACTGTTGGTTGGAGTTTTGAAATTTTCCTTGTTCCTTTTTGGTGTTTGATGCCATTTAGCTTAAAAATGGATGCCCATAAATGTCCCTCAAATGTTGGTAGCGCATTCAACTAAGCTCCCTAACTCTATATCTCTGATTGAGATGAATCGTCTAAAACGCGAGAATGTGAACAAGTTGCTATATGCTCAGAATCGAATCACTCAATTTCGAAAGTCCAAAGCCGGTATCAGAATATAAGAAGTTGGGTAGCGAATAGAGATGAGCGAAATTTCACTACCTGTGAAATATCACCAGTGAATGAAATTTCACGTTCACTAATACGTGAAGAAGTCCAAGTGAAACCGTGAACTTAGCTGCTACTTCGAGATTGCGCAGAGCGAAACCCTTATGCCCGTATTCACAGTCCGTACTTGAGGGTGAGTGTGAGTGTGACAGTCAAGTATGAGAACGCGTTTCATAGACCGTACTCAGTGAGGTGAGTGAAGCTTGACGATCCCTCCACTCAGTGATGCGACCTAAACGAATATATTCTCGACTGCGCAGATAGTCCTAAGCTAAACGTGAAATATTAATAGTGAAATGCGATCTTGATAGATAAATGCGAATTCTTCACATCTCATTTAGACGAATAGTGTTAAAGGCGAATTTCGCTAAGTACCTTGCAAAACGCATTGACAGCAAGCGATATCGTGCCTTACTTAACATTTTTTTGATAACTCGATTGATTTGGAAAACAGTCTCAAGTAGTAGAGGGTTATTCTAGAATTAATAATAATTTTTTTTTTTTAGTCACGGTGCCCTTTCCGACAAAGCTGTTTCCTGTGAAATTTCACAGGTAACGTTCACCGTGAATGACATTTCACGTTCACCGTTATACCTGTGAATGGCATTTCACGGCTAAGCTCATCTCTACTAGCGAATATATAAATACAAAAGATTTACATCAATGCCGGATTTAAAAGATATCCTAGGGAGTTGGTAGCATATCAGGAAATATAATCATGGCAGACCGATAACCGATTACCCAGAGAAAATCCTCTAAGGTAGCGTTTCCCAAATTATGTGTCGCGAGGCGGCACTGGGTCGTAGAACAATGTTTTCTATCAGGTGGGTCGCGAAAATTAATTCACGCGGGACTCCATTGTCGCTGTTGCGTTAGGCTTGACGCAACTATGTACATTTCCCAAGATCTATTTTAAATCCCTCATTGGTATAAATATTTTGTTTTTATATATTCGTTACCCAACTTGTCATGTGCTGATGCCGGCTCTGGATTTTCGAAATTGAGTGATTCGGTTCTGCGCATGAAGCAACTTCTTTACATTCTCGTTCTTGATCAAGGGAAATATAAACTATTCGTCTCAATGTTTTCTAAACTGCTTCTCTAGAGAACCGACTGGTTCGCATTTGTTGGTGTATTACATAGAAATTAATTGAAACTGACGGCATTTTAGTACATGTGACAACACTGTAGAAGTAAATCCATCCAGGTAATATCAGCTGATCAATTCTTACCTGCCTATTGTGACATGAGGAGTGGTTAGGAGGTCAGGACAAAGGGAATAATTATTCAGTGGGCAGAGCTGTCACATCTACGGAAATTTCCATAAATCTACGGATTTCGAGAGGCGCCTACGAAATCTCCGATATGCAATGAATATCTACGGAATTTTGAACATTGTTTGTACATGCATTTTAGGAAAGTTGTTTGTATCAATTGATATTATTTTCACGAATTCTGCACGTAGTAAGGTAAGAATTCAGAGAAGTGTAAATATAAATGAACCGATATAGGAACTATTATCCTCAGTAATTCTATTCTATTATCTCAGAGAAGGAACCTGAGTAAGGTTGCGACAGGACCAATGAAAATTACACAAAATATATTTTGGAAATTGTAAAGATTCGACGATTACGTAAAATGCAATATAGAATATTATATGACAAATTGTAAAAGGTATTCGGTTCAGGGATGTTTTGAACTCGATTTGTGGGAAAAATCCTTTTCACAGTACAGATTTTTATTCTTTTATATTATATAAAAATTTTCCTATTGCAAAATTAAATGAAATAATAGTAAAATACTCAAGATATAGATCTGGAGATGGATTTTGTAAATTTTCCGAAATACACATTATGTTTCACCGATTGGTGGGAGTCATATCTTTATCGAACTAACATTTAATTTCATACTGCCATTGACTAATAGCATTATTGATATATTTAGTCAACGATACGGATTTGAGACATAAAGGATTTGACATCATAAATTCGTATCTCGCGCGTTTTTTCTTAGTGACGTCACGCTCCCTACATATTCAAATGATAACCACAAATATAATACTTTAATATTTATCGAAACACGCCTAAGTAAAGTCAGTTTGGAGTACACCATCAATACTATATCGTAATTTGTTCATCGCAATTCTCATCTCTTTTAGTCTGACGTCAGTCCGCCATTTAAAGTAACTTATTTCGTATCGACCTAAAGATTCATTTACTATAGTACATTCGATGCAGTATAATTCAATGAAATAAAACTTTGAAATCACTTATAAATATAGCTTCCATTCGCACCTGCAATGTTAAAGCAAATGACTTGTCGGTTTGTTTGGATACAAAAAACGGTAACGTGACGTAATGACTAATAAACCGTATTAGTTATAGAGCGCCATCTACCGTGACAAGAAATTCGACGAAAATTTTCGACGACTTCTCCGGAATTTCGTTTATGACTATGTGGCAGTTTTCAAAGGTCTGAAACTTTTAAACCAAACGTTTCCGTTTAATGATAAATAACAGTTTTGGAATCAGGATTAAGAACTGAATACAGTGAGCATATATTTTTTCAACAGCTGCCCGAAAATTATTATACCGACAGAGAAATCGTATAACTTGAAAATCTATTAGTCAACAGTGCTTTTCTCAACATGTGGATAAAAATATCTATACATATATACGCCAATCAAAAGATAAAGCATTGGAGCTTAACATCAAAGAACTTTGATAGTGAATAGAATCTACGTTTTCGAAATATACGCCTTCGAGAAATCGTTTATGGGCCTTTCAATGCAAACTAAAATTTGTTTCACAGAATAAATAAAACAAAAAAAGTTTGGGAACTGCATTTGACATTTCGTTGGTAGTGAAGCCACTGGATACATTATAATTTGTGTTCTATGCCCACGCTCCATAGATAAAATAATATAAACACAATACCAAATGCAAACACAAAAGATGAAAATAATATATATATATAAACATCCATTCTTATATATATATATATATTATGCATTTTATATTATTTTATCTATGCCACGCTGTCTATCTGGCAAAAAGGCTGCTGTTGACGTATACCGTTGTTACCAGCGTTACGAAATCTCACGATTAATCGTGGGATCTTTTATTTCTGAAAAGGAAAAATTATCTCACGATAATTTTGGAAATGTTTAATTCTACTTATTTTCCAAAACTTGACTATGACTAGTGTAACATTGGCGGAAGAAAATTTGTGGTTTACATAAATATTATCGTAAAATAACTCTTTGACGATCACAAAAAGAAAAATTTTCATCAAAATTTTCGGTTGACAGTCTACGATTTCTTGAAAGGCTGCCTAGTGACTTAAAAGGTCTCATATTCAACTAACTGTATCAAATGGTTGAGAAAATGTAACACAGATTTTTACAGATCTCTTCCGGTTGACGAGTTTGCCTAGTGACTGACTGTATCCTTTACAGCAAGTTTCAGTCTGACTCCTTTGGCAACGCTGCTTCTTTTGTAATAATCCTGTTCACTGTGTAATTGACATCATGTTTTCATATATCAGACTAAATTTTTGTTAGATAACCACGAAAAAGTCACTCGAACGTAATCAAGGTGTCGAAACTGAGACTAGAATAATCTATCATTGAAGGTTTAGTAATTGACTTTCATCCTTTCATCCCGATTAGTGTCAAATTGATAGGTAAGATTGAAATATGTTTATTATTTTCCCGATGAGTGCGTCTAATCCATTGACCCTGTTATCATTTAGACTGTAATTAATATAAATTTCGTACTCAAATGTGAATATAACCTTTGTAACCGTGTTTTCATCGTTTGATAAATAGCTTTATGGTTTGCCATAAAATTTTCACTATTTTATTATTTATTTCCGCCTATTTTTACTTCAGGTAACCGTAATTGTTCCGAAATGTCGCATTATAGCGACGCTGAGGAATCAATAGGCGAAAATATTGACTTGGAAGGTCTTCGGAAACGAAAAATCTGGGACCCCGAGAGTGAGAGCTTAACATCTGAAATAAACGAGTTATTAGATGATGACACCAATTCCTTGGTTAGTATCTTTTATGTACTAATCGCGATTTAAATTTGATTTTGGTGTGTGCCACAGGTTGAAGAAGATTGCATTGGGTGCCCTTTACCATCAACACCAGAAAATGAAACTGTTTTGGATTCCGAAATGAGCGAAGTGTTCAAAGCAGCTGTTTTAGGTACAGGTAGTGTTGGGAATATTTTTAGTTCATATTGTATTATTTTAATCATAATGGAAAGAAGTTTCCATAAACAGTCGAGTTTTTTGCACAATTTGAATTTTAGAAGTCCACTACAGCCTATGGACATACAGAACATCAAAAGTATTGATAGCTTTTTAGGAAAGAATGCCCTCACCATAAAATTAATATACTGTAGACCAAGAAAGTATTTGAAGATGGTTATAAATGAAAAATAATTACACCAGAGGGTGGTGGATAGAAAAAGTTTATTGTTTAAAATGAAACTGTCCCAGAATAGTCAGATTAGAGTTCTAAGAATTTATATAAGAGTCTGCTGACAAACTTTCAGATCATTTTGACAGAAACTTTGAATCTTTCAATTTTTTTGTGTTGCATTTAATCAAATGTATCCTGAGCCAATTGGGGTTACAAATTTTTAGTTTCTTTTCATTCGATATTAGAATAATTCATGTTAACATAGAACAGAATGATCCTTATTCAATAGAAAACGTGAAATTATACTGTGATATACATTAACAAGTGAACAGATGGATCGAAAATCTTTCTTTGTATTTTTCTACGTCTCTGAATTAGGGGGGCTAAAATATTTCGTTGAAATCCATATTTTAATCAATACCCAAATGAATAGTGAATGAAAACATTGGTTTTCATTTCGTATTGTACATCGCCTTCTTTGTCGTTCATTAGACTTGGTTCTTTCGCCAATGATACGTTCAAAAAGAATGAATCACGTAGCTAAATCAAACGATCAATTCTTAGATGTTTGGGACATTTATTTCTTCATGGTTCTTTTATTTCAGTGATTCGCGTTTCGTTGATTAAACTAATCATTCTTTCAAATGTGACTCGTCAGAGATTTAGATTCCTCCCAAGAAAATGTCATATAAACAAATAGAATCCATTACGCGATCTGACATAAAAAGAAATAAGTGCAGATTATCGAATACAGGAACCTTATGCTTGGACTTTGTGAACTATTTTTCTAACTTCTTCCTGATGTAGTCAACACTGATACTTTATGATAAGTTGTTCCATTTTCATGTCTATTCTATTTATCACACTAATAAGGGCTTTCTTAAAGTGTCCAGTTTCGCACTATTGCAGTTACAATGACCATAAAATTCTGCAGAAAGGCAATTGTTTCTTTTTTATTACTGATGATATTAATAATAATAATAATAATCACACTGATTTATTTCAACAATTATCACAATTATCACAGAACCAATGATGAAATAGAAACGGATCAAAACGCAAACACACTGGACAATGATTAATACCAGACAGAGCAATAGTTGTAAAATTCATTAATGTCATAAGGCTCAACATCCACTAAAAACCTTCGCACCTCTGCTTTGAATAGTCTTAAATTTTTCAAATCCCTCAGAAATTTGCGGAGAGCATCAAAAGGTTTCATAGACATGTATCCCGTACTTCGTTGACTGAAAGTCAGATTAAGCCTCGAAAGTCGATACGTGTTTGCCTATCGCGTACTATTGGAATTTATGTAAGATAAAAATAGTCCCTGTTGCCTGTCTACAAAGAGCAACGATTTGAGAACAAACAATCCAAAATAAAATATTGTTCATCCTAAATAGATGTAAATGGTGAATATGGAGACGGACTCTGTAGATAATTTCCGAATCATGTTACAAAGGAAAACCACTACAATTAATCAGAATGTGAATGTGCCGAGTGCCGATACGTTGTGAAATGTTAATTGACGACTCACGTGCATAATCCACATATTCAGTGAATGATTCTTTCAAAGTGAACCAGTTGAGGGACTTTTCAAAAGAATCATTGGAGAATGAATTGAAATGAATGAATGAATCAAATGAATTAATTCATGTGGAAGAACCGAACGTCCCATGGTTTCAAGAGCGGATTTTTTTCTGGGGGGGGGGGCACAACAACACAAGTATTACTAGTTACTAAAAATAAGAAAAAATAGAGGGTCTTCACTTCTGAAAAAAGGGAATTTCTTCGGTCGCACGTGCCCCCCTATCAGCCTATCTATGGTTTCATCTATAGTTGCAGGACGGAGTAATCTTTGAACTTGGACTTTGTGAAACATTTTTTTTAACCTCTCCCTGATATATTCAAAATTGATAGTTTATGCGTCATTCTAATAATTCATTTAATTTTTGTTGTTACGCATTCATTTCAGCTACACTTGGTAATAGTGTAACGATCGTTCGCGGGGGCGCTACTATTTTCGCACACCCTCGGGCGCCAGATTTGTACACGAGGTTTTGTCCCCGACGGGCTCGGCCTGTTAAAGCCCCGTTTTGCCGCGATACCACGCAAAATAAGATCGAAGTACCCGGATACGCTCAGTGGAGAAGGCTTCGGTTCCATCTGAGTGATTAACGATCATAGAGAGCGATTCAAGCGAAAAGGGGCTTTAATCCGATTCGCCTCATGTAATTAATGAATGTTACCTTTTCTTTTTTTTTTACTATTCTAACCGGTTTTCCTGGACTTATGTTCCAAAATAAAGAGCTTATACTGGTTCGTGGTACTCAACAGGGTACAACGATGCCCCCTTATCTTAATCTGACGCGCACGAATGACTACCGAAATTCCCCGTTGGGCTCCCGTACTATAGTCGGTGTAGTGGAAAACCCGATAAATGTTAATTTTTTCGCAAAAAACTGACGGTGTTTCATTTTTCATTGTGAAAATTGTAGGTTTATAAAAAATTGTGGCAAAATGTTTTCAAAAGATTCACGGTGTGTTCTCCAAAGGTGAAGCAACCATTGACATGACTTTCATATGAATCATTTATTATTTAATTTTTGTAACAATTTCATTGTTTTGGGTTCGCACCTGTTCTGCTTTATTCTACTCAATCTGTAGAGAAGAATGTCCCTCCTAATGGGGCATTGGAATTTATTATTAATTTTTCAGGTGATGAGCTCGACATCGCAGCGTTTGCCCATAACGCCGCATCACAGGCCGAGCATGTGGTTCGAAAAATGATACAGGCCGGTTGGTCGGTCTGTCATTTTCGAAATCTTCCAGCCTGGCTCCAGGACAACGATTTTCTAATTTTTGGACATAGACCGCCGTTGCCTAGCTTCCGCGCATGCTTTAAGAGCATTTTCCGACTGCACACAGAAACTGCCAACATATGGACGCATCTACTGGGATGTGTCGGATTTATCGGTAAGATCAAGTTCTTTAGTTGAATAATTGTTTTTAAAAAGATTGCAAGGAGTAAGATAAAAGGAAACTATGGTGTTTCAAATTTCAGAATATAATTTCGGCCAATATTAAAAATATCGTATTTTTGTTAAATTATGTACAGGAGAATGCTATAAAAAACAATTACATCAATGGTTTTTCAGAAAGTAATACATATATATTTTCTTTTTCCAATTCATTACAATATTTTATCTTCTCTTTTCTGGATTAAATAAATATATATATATAATTGGTGGAGGTATTTCCCAAAATTCATGGTTCACCTTTTAGCAAAATATGTTATAAGAGTAAGCGAAAAGTTCTTAAGTCGATTTTATCTGCGTAACTTGATTAAAAATTTGCTGTTGCGCGGGACAGTTCCTCAGATCGCTGCATTAAAGGCTTGGCATCTTAGATCGCGAACGTCGGCGTTACTTTCTAAAGAATCAAAACGTCCATTTCATGCCTATTTCAATAGAGCACTAGCCAGCGCGACATCTCAAAGGGCGATTATGTACCGACGACATCAAGCGATCACAACGGTCATTGCTTTGGAAACGAGTATGAATAAATTGAAAAACTGAAGTTCTGTTCCAACTGGCATTGTGAACGATTACGGAACCGTCAAGATTCTGGACTGTTCATAAAATGAAGCAAATTTTGAGAACAGCGCAGAATCATGGCAGTATATTGACGATTCACAACAAGTGTTGGAACAAACCTTTTTTTAAAAAAAACTTTATAACGAAATTCGAAAATATTTTTGATGTATGTTCTAATCCCATAGTGATTGAAAAAATTTTCCGAAACACGTCGAATAATTTTGTTTTGGGAACATCCTTTGATGTATATTCGAGGTTTGAATGACTAACTTCATAAGAAGGGCAGCTTCAACAGCTCAAAATTGACTAGGGAAAAGGGATTGATTGATACTTCATTTGAAAAGTATTGTAAGCCTCTTCACAACGGTGTATGGAAAACTTACTATTGATGAATCGTTTTCAACAGAAATAAATTTTTTAGTTCAAATGACCATCCTGAATATTTTGGTTATTTTTGCAATTTACAAGCATATTTTTGTCAACTAACTTAAATCTTAAAAAAATCACATTAAAAATGTTGTATTTTTTTATCATGCTTACAATAAAAAAATTTAATCTGCGTTTTTAAATCAAATGTTTAAATTTGTTCTCCATTGACTTCCAAGCAATAATACAATATTGACTGAAAACCGTCTCTAACGTGATTCAGAATTATTGGAGTTATTTGACAATTCGTTGACTTAGTTCGTCCAAACTTTAATAGGCCAGGAAAATTAGAGTGTTTTCGGAAAGTTGAATGGAACACGAAGATTTCGGGCTCAAAATTTTTTTGTTCCTTCAATTTTTTTTGTATTTTGATGGATTCTCATTCTACTGAATTTCTAATCCTAAGAAGTAATTTGCCTTCTTCGAAACTATTTTGAATTCTAATTTTAAAGATTTATCTTCGATAAATCTTTCCATTTCTTTGTGATCAGTGGCTGCTACGAGACCGTCATCTACATAAGTTATAAGAATTATTCTCTTGTTTTTTTTTTCTTATATAGAGCACGGATTTACATCACACATTTTAAATTTTTTTTGAAGGAAAATGTATTGGCCGTCGTTTTTGGAATCACTTCCTGACGTTTCGCTGGCACGAGTGGCTAGCTTCTTCAGAGGTCTCGACATCTTCGTTGCACTTTGTAGGCTTAAACCAATTTCTAGGAGTAATCGGTTCTATGAATGCTCATAAACTGTTCTACTTCACGATCTCCACATAAGACATCTTTTCCACTTACTTGAAGCTTACATTCTTCTGCGGTCGAATGGAACATAATGTTTTCGTTCCTGTCTTGTGCTGCTAAAACAAAATATAAGTTTTTGGAAACATTTGGAACATACCAAACATCAACGAGGTTAATTTTTAATGTTTGACTATTACAAAAGAATAGAATCTCAGTAGTCCCTTTTCCTATGGAGCGGATGCTTTCACGATATAAGCAGTTTTGAATTCCTGAAAATCCACAAGTTAATCTGGGTAGTTTTAACATTTTTTGTGACTATTGTCAATCCACCACTCTATTGGATTTGTTTCAAACTAGAATATCTTCATTGCTCTTTAGTAAAACCACTGCGGTTTATAAAGCATTGCTCGGCTGGGGATCCTTTTCAGGTCATCCATCAGTTATCCACTTTTTATAGGTTGATATCCAATGTCCTTTCTTGCAAAAATTCAATTTGATCTCTCTTTTAACAAGTAACGCCTCTCCTATAGGTTTTTCTACGCTTTCTCTGACATTTCTTTTATACATAGATGTTGTAACCAATTAATCAAATGTATTGATTCAAGCTTTCGCGGCCCACGTTCACTATAACACTGTTTTTTATCGTGTGTAACGGCCGTCGTCTGTTGGAATTGCTTCCTAACGTTTCGCTTGCACGAGTGGCAAGCTTCTTCAGAGGTGTCGCCATTTCCGATGCACTAATGAAACTATCTCGTCCTGGGTCTTAGGTTGTATTTATACCCATTTGTGGCTGGGTAGCTTGTTGTCCCTGACGTGTTCGTTGATGACGTGGAGATTGATAACGTGGATATTGATGTGGTGGATATTGATGAGGTGGTTATTGATGACGTAGTTGTTCTGACGTCAGGTGTCGATTTGATTGGATACGTTGTTGTCTTCTTGAGCACTGGGTTCCAGATCTGGTTCAACTTCAAAGTCTCCTCCTTCCTGTTGAAATTGTCATGTTTTTGAATCTCAATGGCCTCCCGCACCATTCTGTTATAATAGCCGGTCGACCGTGCAATGAGTTGTGTTTCCTCGAATAAAATGCTATGGCCATCCTCTCCCAATGCATGCTCCGCAACCGCTGACTTCTCCCTCTGTCCTAGACGGCATTTTGCCTTGTGTTCTTTGACTCTAGTTGTCACTGATCTTTTTGTTGTTCCTATATAGAACTTTCCACAGGAGCACGGTATGCGATAAATACCAGTCGATGACATCGGATCCTTTGGGTCTTTTATCGATCTTAATGCTTGTTGGACCTTAGTTGTTGGTTTGAAAACTGTCTCAATTTTATGCTTACGCAGTATTCGTCCTATTCTATCGGTGATCCGTGGAATGAAGGGTAGATATGCTCTTGATGTTGTGTTGTCGTCTTGGGACCGGCTATTTTTGTTCGTTGTCCTCATAGCCCTCTGTATGTTGGATCTGCTGTGCCCGTTCTCTTGAAATGCTGTTTTCAGATGTTCCAATTCACTGGCGAGTTCCAAGGGTTCACATATTTTGTGGGCACGCTGAGTGAGTGTTCTTATGACTCCGTTTTTCTGGCTGGGATGATGATTCGACAAGGCATGTAGATATCTGTCTGTGTGTGTTGGTTTCCTGTAGACCGTGTGAGCAAGCCTTTGTCCCCTTCTCTTCACTAGTACATCCAGAAAAGGGAGCTGCTGGTCTTTTTCTTCTTCCATAGTGAAACGTATGTTAGGGTGTTTTCGAATTGTCTGGGCATGAAAAACTTTTAATTTGACGAATAGTTGGTTGTTCATTTTGATTTCTATCGTTCAATTTGTCATGTGCTATAAACGAAAATGGGAGATCTTGATCATTTGTTCGAGTGATTGCGTTCTTATTGTTAGATTCTGACCTACTTGATTGCAGTTTTGTTTCCCCTCGATTCTGCGAAACATTGCGACTTGAGTTTTGAGTGTAATTTGATGACCCCTCGTTATATCTAAAATGGGCATTATTTTTCGTGTACAGCTGTCCCTCGATAATCCGACATAACAGTTAAGGAACCGAGAGAGTGTCGGATTACCGAAAATGTCGGATTACCAAAAATGTCATATTATCAAAGATATTTTATTCTTAATGTGTTTGAACACAATGAAGTTAAAAAAAAGGAAGAAACAGTAAAGGTACATGTAATTTATTAATATGTACCAGGATACAAAATGACAGTACATGTAAGTTTTTAAAAGAAATACGGAAAGAAATTTATGTAAAATATACAATATGTACATTGTACATATTTACACATTAAAGAGGTATGTGATTTTCTTTTGTTTCTTCGTTCGCATGCAGTCCGTCATTGCTTGTTCTTGAATCTCCTTTAACATGAAAATATTTCAAAAGTCTAATTCTCTCTCCTCACATCAACGAAGCAAAGTTTTCGTTGCCGATAACGCTTCATCGCAGCTGACGGTGAAGTTTTTCTCTGGCACTGCCTCGTTCACTTCGTCATCTACTGTCATGACTTCCTGGATTATTTCTGCGTCTGATACATCAGTAACAAGGTTGTCCTCAATAATCCATGTTCTGTATTCCTCAATTGATGCTGGCGGAAGTTCCACTTCGTTACAAATTTCAAGTGCAGCCTCCAAAATAGATTCAGAATCGTAGGAAGAAGAGTTGCATGTTGCAAGATGCGGGTTGTTAGCCCAAATATTCTTCCAAGATTTTATCAAGGTTGTGCTTTTTAGTTGCTGCCAAGCAAATGCTGCATTCAAAATCGCATCCTTAATGTCAACGGATTTCAAAATGGCTGCAATGTCATCATTAGGTCGACTGACAACATCCATTAAAAGGAGCTTTTTGTAATGTGCTTTGAGAGTCTTTATGACGTTTTGGTCCATTCGCTGGATCAAAGCGGTCGTGTTTTTGGGCAAGTACATTACCTCAATGTAACCATCGGCAGTTTTAACTTTTAATTCATCCTTGTCAGGGTGTCCGGTTGCATTGTCAAGCGATAGAAGGGTTTCTCCTTTTTTAGTTCTTGCTTAACTTGAGGGGCAAAGCTTTTAAAGTACCAATCATGAAAAACCTCTTTTGTGACCCATGCACGGCTTTGACACATGTAGGTTACTGGTAAAGATTCGACCTTTACATTTTTTAACGCACATGGGTTTTCTGATTTACCAACAACTAACAGTTTTAACTTGTGAGTTCCTGACACATTCGCACATATCATCAGAGTGATTCTTTCTTTTTGTAATTTTCTTCCAGAAACTTTCTTTTCATCTCCAGTTACAAATGAATTTGTTGGTAGCTGAAGCCAATTCAAGTCGGTTTCATCGACGTTATAAATTTGTTCAGGAACTAGGCCAAGTTTATTGATTTTTGCGTCCAATTTTCCAATGAATTCCTGGATCTCAGACTCGTTAGCAGGCACTTTTTCGCCACTCATCTGCATAAATCGTATACCATGGCGTTTTTTGAAGTTTTCGAACCACCCGTGACTAGCGCGGAAGTCAGTTTTCTTTGTTATTTCCTGGTAAAAAAAAATGGGCTTTTTGTTTCAAAATGTCTCCTGAAATAGGTGCATTCCGGTTTCGCTGCTGCTTGAACCAAATGAAAAGAGCGTCTTCGACCTCGGGCAACTCGCTAGTTTTAAAAGTTTTTCTGTTCCTGGCCTACTTTATGAATTTTTCAATTTTTTCCCCATTTTTCACAATATCGTAGACAGTAGGTCGTCCAATGTCATACTCTTTAGATATTGCACTCGGAGTTTCACCACGGTCTATTCGTTTAATAATTTCCCATTTTTCAGATTAACTTAATGTTTTATGTTTACGTTTCACACTTGTGCTTGCCATTTTTACACTGTCACTACACGCAATCATGTTACTGCAGGCGGATTCATGTTACTGCTTGCTTCCTGCCGGAGCGGCGGGAGGGAGGGAGGGAGATGCATGTTGCTACCGGCAGCGCATCGGACTACCGAGTACGATTAAAAAGTGTCGGATTATCGAGGGACAGCTGTAATTGGTGCGCGTACTCTTCCTTTCTTGATTATTTTGTTGGTTGTTATTTCTATGAAAGGTGTTTTGATTTTCGTTACTGTTTTTTCTAAAATTAGCCGATTGAGAACTTGTACGATTAGCACAATCTCTAGTTAAATATCCAAAGCCTGAACATTCAAAACAACGATTTTTCTTACTATTCTCGTCCATAATTCCCATGACGATGAGATGTGAAATTATTACTTTGATTGAATTGTCGGTTTTCTCCGTTTTGATTGTGTTTTGTCCTCATTGTCATTGCCAGTGATTCCTCATTCATTTTCTTATCTCGTTGCATAAATTCGCAATTCTCAAGAACTTGCCGTTTTATTGTTTCATATGTCCTTGCAGATTTATCTAAAAGAGAGAAGCAATTTCCAACGTAATTGTATGAATCTGGCAGTGAAGTGCAGAATTGTTCCATTTCTTCTTTCGGATCTATCTGTTCTCCCAGTGATCGAAACCGTTCAGCATAACGTTCAAACTTTTCGTTGTACGTTTTCATATTTCCTCCCTCATAATATCGCAATGAATAAAAATCTTGTCGTGCCACATCTTTTCCGACGTCTGATGCCACTTTGTATAGAGCAGGGCTTCTCAAACTTTTCTCACTCAGGACCCCATTTATGATCGTTAATATTTTGGCGACCCCAATTTAAAAGTAAAAGATAAAAATATTTTTTAAACGATTTATTGATATGTTAACAATACATTTAAAAAAAGATTTAAATTTTTTTTGAATATACAAAGATAAATTAAAAAAAAATGCACAATAACAAAATAAACATATTGGACATTTTGGTCGTCTGAGTTCGTGGAGATATACGAGTAGGTAAAAGTATTGAATAAAAAAGAATAGTATTTTTTTTGAAATGCACAAAAAAAATTAAGTAATAAAATTGCACAAAAAAATATAAACGCAAAAAAAAATAACATTTTTTCGAAACATCCAAAAAATAAAACAAAAATTGCACAATAACAAAATAAACTTGTTGGACATTTTGGCCGTCTTAGTTCGCTGATATATATATACGAGTACGTAAGTGTTAAATAAAAATTAGCAAAAATATAAACAAAATACTTGAGTTTTAAATAAAAAATAATATTCTTTCTTAAAACATACAAAGATAAAACAAAAAAATCACACAAAAATAAAATGTTAAAAAAAAAAATAATGTGACGGGTGTGCCTGTTTTTTATTACATAACAAATTAAATCTCGGTGTAATGTTAGACACCGCTGGTCGTAAACACTCTTCAATATTTTTTAGCGTAGAGCGGTACTGAGATTTTATATATGTCAATGAAGAAAAAGTTACTTCGCATAAATATGTGGTGGTAAATGGCAAAAGCACATTCAAAGCCATATCAGCAATAGTGGGAAATTCAGTATTAGCTCCAATCCAGAATTCAGTCAAGGGTTTTGATGAAAAATTTAGTTTTAAAGTTGAGTCGCTTGAAAGCTCAGCAAACTCTTCCTGAGCTTTTAGCGGCAGGTGGTCAGTCTCATTTAATTCTGTTGAAAAAGGTTTTTGAATCCAAGATAATTTATTAAAATCAACATCTAATATAAAATATTTGCGAAACTGTGTTTCTAGCGCTGTTAAGTGATCTAAAATTATTTTTTTGATAAACGTTTTAGATTGATTTCTTTCCATTATAAAATTTTCAACTTTACAAAACATTTCCAATGAATCTTTTTTGGCTCTACTCTCCCAAATGTTGATCTTTTTGATGAAACTTTCTATTTTATCATTTGAATTGAATATATCGCAGCTTTTCCCTTGAAGAGACAAATTGAGTTCGTTTAACTTCTCAAAAATATCGGACAAATAACACAGCTTGGATAGCCATTGATCATTTTGAAAAAAAGCAGCAAGTTCACATTTCTGTTCGGATAAAAATATGACAATTTCGTCTTTTAATAACAACAATCTTCTTAAACTTTGACCTCTTGATAGCCATCTTACTTCGGAATGTAATAATAAACTTGTATAGTCAGAATCCATATCCTGACAAAGATTTGTAAACAAGCGACTGTTAAGGGCGCGACTTTTAATAAAATTTATAATCTTAACAGCATCTTGAAGCACTTCGTTCAATTCTGGTGATAATTTTTTTGCTGCAAGGGCCTCTCGGTGAATAAGACAATGATTAAAAGTTATATGATTATAAGGAGCAGTTTGAAAAAAATACTTAAATCCAATATTTTTTCCTGTCATGGCTTTTGCGCCATCTGTGCATATTCCACAGCAATTTTTCCATTCTAACCCTTCACTTTTGAAAAAATCGTCAACTTCACAATATATGTCTTTCCCTGTGGTATGTTCATTCAATGGACGACAAAATAGCAATTCTTCCTCCACCTTTTCTTGATAAACGTACTTGACATATACTAACAACTGAGCAAATTTAGTTATATCAGTTGTTTCGTCCAACTGAATTGAAAATTTTGGGCTTTCTTTAATTCTTGTAATAAGTTGTACCAATTGATCTTTGTTAATTTCAGAAATTCTTCTTGCCACAGTATCGTTTGACAATGGAATTTTTCGAATGTCATCGCTATACTTACTTCCATGTAGTATTTCTACCATTTTAACAGCAGCAGGTAATAAAAGATCTTCTCCGATAGTAAATGGTTTTTTACTTTTGGCAATACAGTAAGAAACTTCATACGACGCTTCTAAATATTTTTCATTAACGGTCACAAATTTTTTAAAATTTAATTTTTATGTTTTTCTTTATTTGAAGACTTTAACAGTCTTTCAAAATATTTTTTTGGTTTATTGACGTACGAAGCATGCTTTGTTTCAAGATGCCTTTTTAATTTGGATAGTTTCATGCTCTCCGCAGCCAATATTTCATTACAGATCAAACAAAAGGGATTTTCATTACCATTAAAATCTTTAAATGTAAAACCAAATTTAAGAAAAGACTCATCATATTTTCGTTTTCGCACGTTAGATGCCTGTTTGGAAGTACTAGGTCCTGCTTGAGACAACATTGGAGTATTATCATTTGCGTCATTACCTTTCTTATTTAAGTTCAGCCATTTATCCATGGTCAAAATTTATTTCAATCCTAAAATGCAGTATATTCAAATAAATAACTTGTAGCACATAAAAAATAATAATTACCAAATAATGAAAATAAATCTACCGTTGCACATACGACAGAAACAACTATTTAATTTCACTGGAAAATTGTCTACCTCCACACTACAGCATTTCACTCATTCACACAGTCAGTGTTGAATACAGCGCAGCAGAAACACGTGATTCACACTGAGATTTCTCTCCAACAGCACCAAACGGGCGGTTGTAAGATTCTAGTAAAGAGAGAAATACGACCAGACGCATGCGCATTGATAAAAGGTTCTTACATTCCTGAGACGAATCCGTACATCGAGGTCGTAGAATCGTTGCCTCGTGCTCCGGATTTGACGCAACAACTTATTAAAGGAGAAAAGAAAGCGCGCTTTTTTAAAACGTTTGTTTTTGTGCGCTGCGTGTGCGAGTGCTTTCACAAGCTTTGTGTACTATTGAAAGCGTACATTTAGATTTTATGTATTATTATATTTAAGCAAATGAATAGAAATAAAGTAATAATTAGGTATTTTACATTATGATTTCGCGACCCCAAAATTTTACTTTGCGACCCCAAATGGGGTCGCGACCCATACTTTGAGAAGCCCTGGTATAGAGTAACAAGACTTTCATACATTTGTAAGGCAGTTTTTGAATTTTCAACACGCTGCGTTACCCTCGGTGATAATCGATCCCTTGGCGAAAGGAAAACTGGTGTGTGCATGCGTATTTCTCCACCTCACAATTCTGTTTCTCCTTTTCTTACATTTTACTCGCACTACGTCACACGTTTAGCAATTTTGCGCGGGAATTTTGAAATGCATTACGTTAAAACGAATAACGGTGTTGTAATGAAAAGCTTTGAACGAATACTTTTACTAGAATTTACGCGTATAGGAATGAGATATTCAGTTTGTTCTTAGAATTAAACAGGAATTTGTGAAGAATCTGAAAACTTCGAGAAAATTGAGGTTCTGTTTGAATCAAATAATTTATCAATGCTGTTTCAATTTTGAGTCAGTACTATAATGCACAAGATTTATTATTTATTATTAAGGATCATTTGAGAAAAAGAAACAGGTAATAAGAGTGTTCAAACAAGAATGTTATGAAATGTCTTATCAAAAATAATTTAATAACAGATAGTTTTTATCTTGACCATGCACATATGTGAAGAAGTATTCAAAGAATAATGAAAAATCTATCATTACAAAAAATGGCAGATTTAATATTACAGTAGTCATTTACACGGATAAATAAAAATATCTTTAACTATTAACTTTATTATTATTTCTTTCCTGGATTCAACAATCCTTTTATTTGTCTAGGTGTGAAAATTGTCTTCATTTGTTCTGGTTCTTCCTCTCTGAGCAGTTTATTTTCTTAGTAATAATAATAATATTTATTGTATAAAGTTTACATCAATCTCTATACAAATGGTTAGAGTTTGGCTTATGCCAACCTTCCACTCTATCAATCAAAAGCTTAAATAAAAAGAAAAAAAAATGTGCACAGTGCCCAGATTACACAAAATCGAATGAAAAATTTTACATTAAATTGAACTTAACTAACCCTTATAATCTAGCTACAATTGGAAAGATTATATACTTAACAAAAGTTGGGGAAAAAGAAGAAACAAGATACAATAACAAAAAAAGAAAAACCAAAAGCAAAAACTCAACTACCAATGATTATTCCAATAAATGACTTTTTACAAGAGTTCTGAAAGTTCCCAAGCTAACCCTTGGTTTGAACAATTCCTTAAAATCATTTGGTATCTTCGGAGCCACAAAATCAACGCATGCCTTAAACTTTTCCATCCTATGTTTCGGAATACAATATGTATTCTTCTTTCAATTTTTTAATTTCTTCTAGTTCATTCACTTTCTTTTTTAACTTCTCATTTTCAATCAAATGTCTAAAATTTATACATATTTAGAGTTCACTTTGATTCAAATTATTTATCAGTACTCACTCATTACCAATAGGTTGCTGTACTTGATCAACAACCATTGGTTCTAACACATCTTCCCACTGAGCAGTGGAAGTCCCTGGCACTTCCTCCACCAAAACATCACGCTCACGCTTTTCATCAATCATTCTTTCTCTACTATTTGTCACATTTCGCAACAACAGGGTAGTAACGGCATCAAATTTCAAAATTCACACATTTTCGGGAAGATAATTCATTAACCTGTACCTCATGGGCAACTCGAACGCACTTGCTGCGAAATGCACCGAATAAACAGCTCCTAAAAGTAATAGGATTAATTTATTAATCTAACCTCAAACATTGCTTTTAAATAAACGTATTCTTTCCAAAACTTACCATGCCTGAAAATTAACTCATCATTCCTGTTGCAAGCACTAAGCCATGGTAAGGCAACCTGCCTGTTTTTTGGAAACTTAATATATTGAATGTCCGTTCCCTTTGTCTTCTTCGAGTAATTTTTGCAACACGTAACTGCACAGCCCGGCATTTTGAAATAAACAAGAAAACGCAACGTTTTAAACAATATCAAAGTTCCAAAATAGAAATGAGAGCTAAATAAATAATAAAGGGTTTCGTTGTCGCAAAATTGTCTTGATAATTTTTTCAAGCAGAACAAATGACTGCGCGGAAAATGCGATATCGGGTTGTACCATATCGAAAGCGGCCATGATTTTTCTATGAGCGTTACAAGTAAAAATCGTTAGATAACACAACGAATCATTAGTTGTCGTAACACTGCATCCCGTAACGTCATGCGAGTAATGCGCAAATTTGGACGATTTTGAGAAAATTTGTGCACACACCTGGTTTCCTTTCGCCATGAAACTAGTGTCAAGCCGAAGTTCTGAGATGTCGGCACGGTCAACGTCCCAGTTTTTGATGCGGTGCCGCCATTGGCCATAGAAAGCCACGCGCTCTGAGATGCAAAGCCTCCATTTTAGACCTAATTTATAGTACAGAACACTGAACACATATTACATACAGAAGTCTCACTCCCTGTCGACACCTTTAATCTTCGTGGTAAAGTTTGAACTAGCACCGGCTAGTGGGCGCGAAATACAAAAATAACTATCTTTAGTTGTGATATCCTTTGTTACTAAAATTAAGTGAACGATAATAAAAAGGGAAATATGGAATTGGAATGATACGTTATGATTAACTTTGAGTTAATTTCATTGTTCTGTCAATCATTTCAAGTTAAATATACTAACTTATTCAGGAAAGAATAAGGTTTCCGAGTAGAAACTATTGAAACCTAAACTAATCAATTAAATCATAATTCATAAATATAATTCGGGAGAAACTGACATTGATAGAAAGTTGATGAGGACAACCGTACTACACCAAAATTTCGGGCCCGTTGTTCGAATGTTAATATCAGAGCGTATACACTTGAAATTCTTATTTTGTGAATGATTCCTAAAAACTTATTTCATTTTGTTCTTTTTTCATAAAATGAAATAAATTTCTGCTTTGAAAAGGTACTAACTTGATAATATACCGACACACTTTATGAATGACGTTTAAATTTCATAAGATCATCTTGAAAACACTTAATATTAGAAAAGAACACATATTGTCCTATCGGTAACATGTATTTTATTTAAAAACCTATGGCAAGAACAGAGTATTCAGCCGTCCTATGTCAATCAATGAAACTCGTTCTTCCTGATTGAGAACTTAATATTTTGTAGGAAATTCAACATTTCTCAACTAGAAATATCTGAACTAAAAATGATTGATTCATTTCATTGCGTTATGTAGATATACACTGGTCCCGTAAAGTATGGAACAAATTCATTTTTAGCTAAACAGGTCATTTTAAGAAATAATCCTGAAACACGTCGATTTTCTATTTTAATTTACCGTATTTTAAAATAATAATCTAATATATAGGGTGAATTACGTTCGAGTAATGACGTCACCATAATTTTTTTTAAATGGAACACCCCCATTTTGTCTCAATATTCGGATTACTCTAGCTGAGCTGATTCCAAAAATGTATCACATGTTGATTCCAATTGGCACAGGGTGGACAAAAATACAACAGTTTTGTGTGTGCTCATAAAGTAACGCGTAACATTCTTTCTTAGGTAAATTAACAATATTATCAAAAATACTTATTGTCTAGCGGACAGAATATGCTGGAATACATGACTTTATAAATGTTCGAACTGCAGCCCTTGTTGTATTTGACTGTAACCCAAACGGTGTAAAAATTCTTGTTGAACCTTGTGTATGGTTGCTTGCGTAATATTGTTTATTTCTGTTCGAATTTTCTCTTGTACATCCTCAATATTTGCTGGTTTCGTTTTATAAATAACATTCTTCAGATGGCTCCACAGAAAATAATCCAAAGGATGTAAATCTGGTGACCTCGCTGGCCATTCAGTGGGTCCACTTCTACCAATCCACCTGTTCGGAAAAATTTCATCTAGGTACCTTCTAACATCTACAGCATAATGTGGAGGTGCACCATCCTGTTGAATCCATAAACTTTCATCAAAACCTCCAGGATTACGTCTGCTGGGAAACAAATTACGTAAAGTAGGTACTAGATACCTCCTTAAAAATTCAAGGTACTTACCCCGTTTAAATTACCTTTGATAAAGTAGGGTCCAATGATTCGATTTCGTACAATTCTAGCCCATACATTTACCTTTTGAGGGTATTGTGTATGATGCTCACCCATGGAGTGGGGGTTTTCTTTTGCCCAGTGTCTACAATTCTGACGCTTAACCTCACCATTTAACGTGAGAGTGGATTCATCAGAAAAAATAATATTTTGAATCGAATATTTTCACGGGTATGTAATATTGGAATTATATTTGTCTAAGCAAGTTACCAATTTTGTCGGTCGTTCCTTTGATGTAAGGGAGAAATGCTTTTTTCATGTTTGAATAATCTGTCGATTCCGTTCTTTTTTCTTTGTCCGAATCAAAAGCTTTTCGAATCATGTGTTCACTGTAATTGTTCTGCTTTAATATCGATCGTAAATTACATATTCATCTCTGCACGATAATTTTCTTCATCGGTCAGCATCTTCAAACGGTGTACAAGAGACTTTGCTACAGACATAAGTTATGCCGGGTGGTGATGCGACATAGCGTTTAAGTAACGATTTGTGTTTGTCTGCTTTCTGTATACCGTATGTGATAGAGAGCTGTCCGGTCTTCGCGATAAAAGAATATCTAAGAATGGCGGTTGTCGTTCTTGCTCTTTTTCCACTGTAAATTTGATTTTAGGGTGGACTTGATTTAGATGTCCGAGGAAGCTGTTCAGGTTTTGTTCCCCATGTGGCCATATAACAAAGGTGTCGTCTACATAATGAAGCCATAATTTTGGTTTACACGCATACGGTATAAGTGCTTTCAATTCAAAATCCTCCATGAAAATATCAGCTATTGCTGGCGAAAGTGGTGAGTCCACAGGACCTCCCTCTATTTGTCTATATTTTTGATTGTTACCAACGAAATAAGTATTAGTCATATAGTGTTTAGATAATTGAATGATAAAATTAGGCTCTTTATAGTTATTTTTGATAATTTCTAAAGATTCGTCAATCGGAACATTCGTAAAAAGCGAGGTAACATAAAAACTTACCAAAATGTCGTTATTATCTAATCGAAAATTTTTAATTACATCCAGGAAAGGTTTAAGTTTTTTACATATGATGCTGATTTTTCTACATGAGGTTGAAGTACAGATGCGAGATATTTTGCAAGATTTTATGTTAGAGAACTGATCGAACTAACTATTGGTCTCAGAGGAGCTCCTTTCTTGTGAATTTTAGGAAGCACATAGAATTTAGGACACACTGAAGATTTTTCCCTTGGACTGACCTTTTTTTTAATTTCTTCATCTAATGGTGTCGATTTTTTCAATTGTTTTGTAGTCCTTTCCAAATATGTTGTTGGGTCTCTAATGATAGCCTTATATGATGGATCGTTAAGTAGGCTCATAATTCTTTCTCGATAATCTTCCGTATCTAGGATCACGGTTGCATTTCCTTTATCAGCAGGAACGATAACAATGGATTCGTCTCTTCTTAATTCGTGTAAAGCAGATAATTCTTCGTTAGACAAGTTTCTCTTTGGTGGTTTCGATCTTCGCATGGTGTTCGTTGATTCTTGTCTAATACACTCTGCAATGTCACTATCCAGATGGGTAATTGCTCCTTCAATTCCGATTACGATATTCTCAACAGAAATTCGTGATGGTGAAATGACGAAGTTGAAACTTTTGCTCAAAACCTGCTCACCAGCTAGACTGAGATGTTTGCTCGACAGATTGTATACTACATTTGTATTTCGATCAATTTCCGTTTGTTGGTTTGGTTGGTTTTTTCTTCTGTTTTTTGGTTTTCAACCAAAAATCTGATTTTGATCGAAATTCAGCTAGTGTATCTATCATATTCCATAAAGCGGGATAAACGTGATTACTCAAACGTAGGCGTCATCGATACAAAAGTTGGTCGGTTTTGAAAAGGTTATGACGAACATCATTTATTCTTTCACGTACGATCGCATTACTGGCCTTGAAAAGAATCCTATTTATTTTCATGGATCTTATGTGGAACTGCAACTTGCAAAAGTTTGGTACTAGATTTCTATAACGACTGTTTTTCAGGAACGCCAAATCACATAATAGTCTTGTTTTTTTCGTCCATAATTTCTCGAAAGTCTTAGTTTCTTGGTAAATTTCTTTCCCATAAAGATGCTTTATATTGAATCGAATATTCATATTTATTTTTGGGATAACCCAAATAAAATACCAAAATGATTTTGTATCAAGAGAGGGTCTCGGTGACATTTATCCATCATTTCTTCGCAAAATTGGAGTCTTCTATCGGGATCATCTTCGTTTGATTGTTGCACAAGTTTGATTTTATAAGGATCCCATTTTCCAAGCTTCAATAGTTTGTGTATCGTTGTTTTGCTAACACCGATATCGCGACTAACTTTACGAACAGAAGTGTGCGCATCTTCTTCAAAACTCAGTAAAACATCTAACGCTGTATCAGCATTTGCAGGGGGACGAGCTGATTTGCGTACATTTCCAACCGTACCAGTTTCTCGAAATTTCGTTTCCATCTTACTGACTGTTGAACGCATTATAGGTCTTTCTGGATATTTATCATTAAACAAATTGCATTATTCCATCTGAGTTCGCGATCTGTCGCCATACCCAATCATCATAAGTATTTCAATTCTTTGTGTTACACTTAACTCCATTTCTACTTCCAATTAAATCTAAGCAATCATTCGAATATTCACGAATACCAAAAATATTGTATTACTAAACTGT
Source organism: Novius pumilus (assembly GCA_020654155.1). Lineage (NCBI taxonomy): Eukaryota > Metazoa > Arthropoda > Insecta > Coleoptera > Coccinellidae > Novius > Novius pumilus. Next base: position 47,712 of record JAIFOV010000033.1, read on the forward strand.
CACTGAACATCAATAAATTACTAAACAATTGAATAACGACATTCCACAAAAAACTAGACAAGAAACAAAAACAAGATACAAACAAGAAACAAAAACTAGATAAGAAATAATTTCTTTCATATTCTGTCTGCTAGACCACAAGTACGAAACATATTTGGAAACAGCTCATTTTTATTACTCTAAACATGTAGCAAACTACGGGGTGTTACATTCAAACCAATTGGCGCTAGATAGTAAGTATTTTTGATAATATTGTTAATTTACCTAATGAAGAATGTTACGCGTTACTTTATGAGCACACACAAAACTATTGTATTTTTGTCCATCCTGTACCAATTGAAATCAACATGTGATACATTTTTGGAATCAGCTCAGCTAGAGTAATCCGAATATTGAGACAAAATGGGGTGTTCCATTTAAAAAAAATTACGGTGACGTCATCACTCGAATGTAATTTAGCCTGTATATTAGATTATAGATTATGATTAAAATACGGTAAATTAAAATCAAAAATCGACGTGTTTCAGGATTATTCCTTAAAATGACCTGTTTAGCTCAAAATGAATTTGTTCCATACTTTACGGACATACTGTATATATGTACATAAATTTTCCAATGATAAGGAAGTTATTTTTGTTGATCATATCATAAGAAGTTTGAATTTTATGATCAATTACTTCAGATACTAATTCTGATAATTATGAGTAGCTCTATGCAGAGCTAATTTATGACGTGAGCGATCATACTTGATGCGAATCTCTATGCTCCAAAAAATAACAGAATGAACTGTTAGGGAAAAGTTACAACTGTCAACAAAACTGTCACACAAGAATCGGTTCCTTTAGTAATGGTGAAATGGTGCGCCGAAAACTAGGCCACCAAAGAAACGTCTCGTTCCACCTAGGGAACATTCATTTACCTTTTCCGTCGAAATAAGAAACGTCCGGCGGATGACAGGAATTCTGGGCGTACATGAAGCATCATTATATGCGGTTCATGTACCGAAAGCTGCAGTGTAAGCAGAATTCCTGGAAATGTGCCGTCAGCCCACTGGAAAATCATGGGAAGGGAACCGAAGTTTGCTCGGTACGAAATAGTTTCCGTTCCATGGTCCTGTAGGAGATCGTACCGTTTAACCCTTTCGTCCCGGAATATATGTTTCGATTCAAGAACAAGTAGAGTATGACGTTTGTGTTAATATGCATAAAAGTGACAGGTCTGTACCCTCAGAAATATTGTTTGAATACTGGGGGAGGAAGGGGGAGGTGGTACATATATGTACCAATCGGGGTTTTGCATGGTTCAGTTTTATACCATCAGGTGCAAATGATTCACTTTTGAAAATTTACTTTTAGAATATGGTTTGTATATACATGATACACACAACTAGTTTTCTCCTACTTTACGTGGTACAACATGAAACAGTCCTTACACAAAGGGATATCGCATTTCTGACAAATGGTCTTTGTACGCTTCTGACGTTTCTCCTCGCTACACCTCCCACATCTTCTTCTTGTCTTGCCTTCCACTGAAAGGTGCAAGGGTACGGCACCATACATTTTTTTCTTTTTGCTTGGAGGTCCTCTTTTCGGAGGAGCCAACAGAGTATTTTGTGTGCCTTCAGCTATCAACTCTTCGGCAAGTGTTACAAAAAAAGACAGGAATGGTGTTTTTTCATTCTCGCGTCGCAAGTCATTGTAAATTATCCAAGCGTTTACTGCACACATGTTCAGGCAAGTATAAAACACTTTCTTCCACCATTTAGTTGACTTTCTGTCGTGATCATACAATCCTACAAGTTGATCTGCCCTGTCAACTCCACCCATTTTCTGGCGATAAAATGAAATGGCTTCCGGACATGTGATGGGTTGTGGTTTTCCCGTTTTTGTTTTTTTGGGAACAGTTGTCACATCGGGCTAATGGCAATTGCTCATGAGCACAACTGTAACGTTGTATGTGTTGTAATTAAACAGGTAATAGGGAATAAACAAGTAAGCGTGTTTGTAAGTGTTTTTATCATCTCTTTTATATTGGGTCATGTTCATAGAGTCTTGATCATTGAATAGCATGTTGAATGGATGGTACACTAGATGTCTATAGTCTATACTTTACAACAACTTCTTTTGTATCTTGCCATTTTGTACACAAGAGTCCACTGTTAGTACACCGAAATTCGGATCGTCCCCTTTGCAGTTTTCCTTTCATTTTAGGAACATTTTTTCGGTTAGGCATGTATGTTCCCAAGGCAGCAAAGTTTAGTGTTTCTAATACATGAACACTAGGAAGAAACGGTCGAAACACAGAACCAGATCTTTCTCTTTTATTGAAGATGCAAGTCTTTTCACCACTTTTTCTCCAAGAGTGAGCGACTCTGCATCTTTTTGTGTAGAACATTCTGTACCGCAATATACGTTCAGATCATATATATATATATAGCCAGAATCGGCATCACAACGAAGCTTTATTCCTCTTTTTGTCGGTTTGAGATAATATTTTATGTTTTCGAAAGCAAAATACTGAAAATTTCACTGATAATACTACTCACGTGCCTTCTCACATTGTCAACCTATCCATATCAGCTGTGAATATACATTCTAGAGTATGAGGTAGACTCAAGACACCGATCCGGTACACTTCTCATATACGTGCAATGTTAATTCTTACTTTCAGAAATTTTCAAAGGTGTGCACCATTCGCGACGAAAGGGTTAAATGATCTTCATTTGCGCGTACGGCCAATATTTGTAATACTTGGAAAATATTCCGAGTAACGATGGGCGCGTTATTGGAGATTTTTTCGTATTTTATAGCTTAAAATCTCGTTCCGATATTTGTGTGTCAGCGTTCCGATGTTGGGATTCGATTACTCTTTTTTATTTGGGGTGAGTCAATATATCTTTTCTACCCGCATATGTGTGCGTTCTACTCGACGAGTATCGTCAACGAATAGCGCTAGCCTCATATATCATGGGCTCATCCAAAATCCACATCGATCTTTCAATTAATTGCTATCACTTTATTAGCCTAAAATAGGAGTACAATATTAGTAAAAGAGAAAATGGGAAAACTGCCAAATAAAAAAACTTGCAAAATATAACCGGTTTGGTACAATGACGACTGTTATTGTGCTATCAGGAAAAGTTATTTGTAACTATTATGAAATAATTTTATACCTTGTAAGACCAATGGAATATGAAAAACACGTAATTTCGGATTTGTTTTTACATTTTCGAACACTACACGAATAAACCATTTTTTTTTCAAATCTTTAAAGTACTTGAATCGCTGAAAAATACTTTCACCCTACAACGAACATTAACAAAAATGAAATTCATCTTTATTAGATCCGCCTAAATTCTGTGTGAAGTCAGACTTCACTACATACTCCAGCAGAGTGAGACTTTTGTTAGTAAAGTCAGTATTCTGTGTCTGTAGTAAAACTGCATACTAAAATCCAGTGTCTAGTTATGATCATTGATTCAGACAAGTTCAGACAAGTTCGCGGCTAACTTTTACTGAAACTCATGACTCACCGAAGCGTTACTGCTCACTGGTACACCGCTTCATTGACACATCACCCTCTCAGTGAACAGTGATGTGTTAGCGAACAGTAGTGTACCGGTGAATTTCGGTTTGTCATAGTGTTTCATAATACTTAAAAGATTCATATTTGGCATGAATCAATAGATAATTGCACGAAATCATTTATTGATGTGGAAATTAATTGTAAGTTAATTAATTAGGACTGAGGTCAACCGCAGTGAATCGACAATCTATATAACTATTATGGAATTGAATTAATCAATTGTCATTATCTTTGCCCTTCTAAAAAAAATTAACTACCCTGTTTTTGTAGCAGTTTTAGAGAAATTCTATTTACCAAACGTCAAAAAATATCCAATTGTAATTATTTGAAATGAATCTTCTTTATTGATTTACGAACTAACGGGTGTACCAGAAAACTTCTGGTCGCAGTTGGCTGTCAACGGCATTTATCAAAACAACGTATATCCGGGATAGCTTGAAAAAAAAATTAGTATTACAGCTGTCAACATCGATAATTCATAACGTCACTGGAACATAACCTCTAAAGTACTTCCCAAGTTTTTTCATTCTTTATATCTTTTCACAAATCAACTTTTTTTCAGAACTAACAGAAGTTGCGTAAATGTGTTTTTTATTTTAATTCGACTTTCGCTGGATGTCAGCGTTTTGAACATCGTCGTGGTTTTCACTTTTCAACAAAAACAATTCATGGTGGAAGCCTATTTGAGAAATGATACAGAAGTCAATGGCGTGTGGACTTACTTCATTGCAGCCGCTGGCAATGACTATCTGGAAAGATTTTCGTATGAGTTTGAAGAGCATGGAAATTTTCAAGATGCTCTACAGTAGAGCTGTGTCGATAGCACAATTATCGCAACCCGGGTCAACATGATTCGATCGCAAACAACCCATCGATCTCGTGTCGTTTGGCGACCCGGCTCGTTCGCGATCGAGATCGACGGATGTTTCGCGACCCACTCGCAAAATGATTAATGACTAAAAATGATTGGATCGCGAACGTCCCATCGATCTTGCCTTCTGGCGGTTCCCGTTATTTGTTTCCCGTTTTGTATGTTTTTTAATATTCTGATGGATTGTAGGATACGACATAGTGTTTGATTGGGATGACGCTTCTAGAGTAATTTATTCGATCTTTCATACACAATCATCATGATTTGCAAATTCTTTCGATCCATTGCACATCATTTTTGTCGAAAACAACAAATTTAACAATGAAGTTGACAGTCCGTACCTTTAAAAAAGAATAGGAACTTGGGAATGTATCTAGGAACTTCGTTTAGGTTAGAAAAAGAAGCTGCAGCCATCTACGACCAGAAATTCGGTATATTAACAAAATTTTATATTCGTATTTATTATACAGTTGTGAAAAGTAACATAAATTTATCATTTCGATAAATTCGAGACTGTACGTATTCACAAAAAAATTCTATAACAATTCAAATTGAAATCATAAATTTGCATTCTGCGATATAAAAAACTGAGTTACCATTTAAGAATAACAAATGAAACCCCTAATTTCTTAAATAGGCAGTGGAAAATTCGTTATAATAGGCTCAAAACAGAGAGTATGCAGAATATCAATTTCTCTCATTCTGGGTGTTGATAATATGAAAGTACCTTAAAAACGTGGTTTTCAATTGGTATCTATCAAAAATATTGAACAAATACAGTTGCAAGCTAAGTTTCGCATTGCTCAAATGGTAATCGATTCAATTCTAAATAATTATTATTCTATTACAATGACGATTAAACACGAATATTTTATTGACTATAACCCCATATTTCGGGACTGTTGACATTGGAACAATCGAAAACAATTATCTTGAAATAAAAGTTAATAATAATTAGATAATCTCAATTAAATATAAACATATGAAGCACTGGACCTAAGATACTTAATCTTAAGGGTCGATGTAATTCCAATAGCATATTGATCTCCCCTTCACCCTACTTTCAATGTTAGCACCCCGCTCAGTGGTCGTTTCATGGTCATTTCCAAACGAACGATTAAAGCTGATCGCAGATGGGTTGACGCGTGATCGGGTCGATGCCATTGTATAACAGTAGTTCGTACGATTCATACGACTTCAACTGCCTCCCGAACACGTTCATTATTCGTTTGTCCACTTTGAAGCGTGTACCCTAGTTAACCTTTCGCTATTTTATCCTTTTCAAAAAGGACGATGATGAGTAGTTCAAGTGATGAAGAAGGTGTTATGCTTTTATAGCGTTGGAGGATGAGAAGGAGAATGCACGGGAAAATATGGGTACATCTATAATATAGACTACATGAAGTAAAAACACTTTGTTGTATAGTTGAACAGAATTTTTTTGTAAATGAAAAAAAAATAAACTAAATATTCATAAAATAAACAGAATATTTTTAAAAGAATTAAAATAAATATTTATAAAAATAAACGAAATATTCTCAAAAAACTAAAATAAATATTTATAAAATAAACAAAATATTCTTAAAAAAAGTAATATTTCCAAAAATAAGCAAAATAGGTACGTATACTTAAAAATAAATAAAATAATATACCTACATTTATAAAAATAAACAAAATATACTGAAAAATAAAATTAAAATAATTCTTTGGTAAACATATTTGATTTTGCATTATGTTTCGGTTATAAATTTACTATTCACATTTAAAAACAATAATTGTTCGACTTTTTTTGCACTTAACCGAGTACGTCTTTCATTTAAAAAAACTTCTGCCTTAGAAAAGAGTCTCTCGCAGGGTACAGATGAACCTAATGCACAACATTTGGTTTGTACCAACTTGCTTAAGTTAGGGTACATATAGGAACATTTTCTCCACCACTCCATTGGATCTTTGCTTCTGTTTAGTACAGTATCCTCTTTATATCTTTGTACCTCCATTATTGCCCTAGCTTTAGAGGTAGAATTCTTATTTTTTTCTTTTCCATGTACAGCCTTATCTAGTGAACTCCATATAGAAAATTCAACTTCTTTTTCTACTCTCTGCTTTTTAGTTTCAGGTTCATTTGTTTCGTTGATTTCGTTCTCTCCTTCTTCTGAAAGTAGTTCACAAATGGCATTTATAATATTTTTTTTTGTTTTTCCTGCGGCATCTGTTTTTTAAAAACATATCCTTTAAACCTTGGATCCAAATAGGTGCATATTGCCAGAGTGTTACTGAACTCTACAGTTCCAAGCCTGGTTCTCATTCCAGATTGTAATTTATTTATTATTGAAATTGAAATGTCTGATAAATCTGGAATATTTAACAAGTCGTAACAAGCATCTATTAAACCATTAGTAAGTACGATGACTAATGACGCAGACATATAATTTTCTCCGCTAATGTAACTTGTTGCCTGTTCAAAAGGTAGTAATATTTTACATAATTCTCGTAAAATATTCCATTCATCTGGCATAAGGCTTGTTACACTATTATCTAATAGAGCAATTGTTGATCTAAATGGAGTTTCTAACTCCACAAATCTATTGATCATGAAATATGTGGAGTTCCACCTAGTTATTACATCTTGTACTAGTTTTTTAGGTGACTGAATTCCATAACTTTTTTGAGTTTCAATAAATTTTGCCGTGGCAATAGCACTTTGTTTGAAATGGGAAACTATAAGTTTCACTTTGTCCAACACTAATTTTACCTCGGATAATTTAAGAGAATCCTGGACGACCAGATTAAGTGTATGGGCAAAACACCCAAAAAACTTCCAGTTGGTGCTTGTAATGGCAGATTTTATATTTGAAGCATTATCTGATACTGCTAAAATTACTTTGTTCTCTAATCCCCATTGTTGAGTAACGGCAATAAGTTCTTTTTTTAAGTTCTCACTAGTATGCTTTTCATCGAAAACAGCACATTTCAAAAGAGCTGATTGCATTTCAAAATTTTCATTTAAAAAATGAACAGTTATTGCCATAAAACTCTCGTTGTTTAGGGAAGTCCAGCAATCGGTGATTAAACAAACGTTTGGTTTTAAATTTTCTAAAACCTTTTTCAAGCTAAAACTACATTTTTCATAAAGGCACGGCAACATTGTTTTAGATATTGCTTGCCTAGTTGGCAAGGAATAATTTGGGTTTAAGACATTTACAAAACTCTTAAAACCTTTATCATCAACTATTCTAAAGGGTTGATAATCTAAGTAAAAAAGCTTTATTAATTCGTTATCAATTCTTTTTTTGGCCGATTCTCCAAGTTTCTTCGGAATGTAGTTGGTGATTTTGTTTTCTTGGGAGGGTTGTATTATTTTTTTGTTATGCTCGTGTATTTAGTTGAAGTAAGGTTGGGAATTTCTTGGACCGTTGTAGACGACGTCCCCTATAAAATAGACACGGTTCCTCACTACACATACTTACTAAAGTATAGCCGATTTGCAACGGTGGAATATTTCTAACTTTGGGTAGTAAAAGGTAGGTGTAGATAATTGTCAGTTGGAAAATTTGCATCTGTTGGATTGCTGACAATTATCTATGATTACCAAAAATTAGGAGTATTCCATGCTGCAAATCGGTTTATGATAATAATAGTCCTTTCAAAACAGCCAATCAATATTTTCATAGAAACATATTTGGTTTCATTTTAAGATTGCCCTATCTCGGTTTTTTCCTTAATTTTTTTTTACTGAAAATAATTTACTGGACCATCCTCTACAAAAATTGACTAATTATAGCAGAACTTGTATGATTAGTAATATAAACATAATAAACTATTATCCGTATGGCCTCAAGTGTTACAGGTATCTATAAGGAATAAGCAAACACAAAATCTATATTCAGTACCAATAACTTACCTCGAACATTTCATCTTTATCCTTATAAGCTGCAGCTGTACCTGATCCAGAAGCTTCAACATTCTCATTTTCATTACTTATTTTAATTGTAGGACGTTTTTTTTGTAAGTGCTTTTTTAAATTGGAAACTGAAGATTTGTTTGATAATGTCTGTTTACAAATATCACAAACTGCAGTATATTTGTTCTTTTCGTCGTCAGTAAAAAAGTTCCAGACTACACTGTGCTTTCGTTTTTGCGAGTTCATAATGAATTTGTAGTTTTTAAAAACAAACGAAACTTCTTAAAACCGAACTGAAAACTTATGTGTAAGTCCAAAGCAAAACGAATAGATACGGAAAATCGCCAAAAGAAATATTTAAAATGGATCCACATTCACATTTAAAACTTTATAAAGGCACTAATAACTAACGAATTTAACTCTTTCGCTATCACGTGGCTCATATTATAAGTCACCCGTGCCCCTAGACTGCTGACTGCAGTCCCATGTGTGCATGAGCAGGAAGGATGCGCGCGGCTCCTGCCACCTTGTCGACTGCGTCGACTAAAGAGACTGTATATTTACTTAAAAAGTATTAAGTTAATTACCTACCTAAATAATTTTTAAGTTTAAGAAGTTATAATTAGATTATTGGTAATTTAAGTTAAGAAAGGAAATAACATAATAAAAAATTTTTATTTGGGAAAATAACAATAATTGCCACACCTCACAAAGGTACCTATTAGTGCTAAATTAAAAAGTTTCTATTTAATATCACAGTTTGACTTAAAATTTAAAATAAGAATATTTTTTCGTTAATCTGCTACATATACCCAATACTATAAATTTTATATTGTACAAAAATAATGTAAATCGATTCACAATAAAACTTATTTCTCTATGTGATAATTAAATAATTCAATATTAAAGTTTAAACAGAACTCTGATTCTGAAATGATTGTGGATTGTGTACCTAGTACCTAGTACTTAAATACCTATAAAGCGAAATATCAGTTTATTAAGAGAACAGGAACAGGTATTAGGAACAGGTATTCTTCAGGAACAGGAACAGAACGGAACTGTTACCAAGAAATACTAGTTTGTAACATCTCTAGTTCGAACTCGACTCGCGATTGAGGCATTGACAATATCTGCTATCCTTTTCTAACACACCTAAACCGGCGTATCCGGCATTACCGCATTACCCGCCGTCCGTGCTTACCCCCTCCCCTATATATTGCCATACATTGTTTTTTATAACTTCATAAATTTACGGTACGAATATTTGGTCGATTAAAATTCATGAAAGTATAAAAAAATACATTTTTGGCATTTGTTCCAACTCGCGTTGTGAAACTTGAATGTAATGTCACGCTTCTTCACTGTTCATGAACAGCATGAGCGCAGAATCGTGAGGGTACTATGATCGTTCAAAATGCATGTTGGAACAGATCCTACATTAATTCTCAATTTCTTGTCCCTTCAACTTCACATATATAGAACTTTTGAAAACGATGCCCGTTTCAATAAATAACTAAAAAATACAAAGTTCTAAACATTATTTTCGAGCAGATTTTTTTTCTCGGTGTTAAAAGAAATTCGTTATTTATTCGCAGTTTGGACTTTGCTTGAACGTTTGGCACGTTCGGGTCACATTAAGGTGACTCGAAATTCTCGAAATTCAAATGAATCAAATTCATAACTGTCTGTATTGTGCAAACAAGTAAGAATTTTTACTACGTACTTAAGTCCAAAGTTACAAGTGTTATCTACAGTATATAATAATACATGATTTTCGATCAAACATAAACGTGTATCCAAAAATTGATTTTCCAAAATTGTTTTGTCAATATCGAGAAAAAAACTACCTGCCCGAAAGAAATTTTTAGAACGGTCTATTATTACTTTACACTATTTTTTAGAAAAATAAAAATCGGTTTTACAAGTTTGGTTGAATTTACTAGCTAATCGATAGATTTAAACTGACATTGGGAGGAAGTATTGAATGAGTCTATTTCTTCAACATCATAATGTTTCTTGATTTGATGAATCGATGGAAACATTAATTATGCCAAAATTATGTTTGATAATGTTTTATGCACTAATGTCACAATATTTCCATAAAGGAATAACGATATCATCTTCCGCATCACTTCAATTACTTTTATTAACTACAAAGAATTTCTTTTGAAGAAAGGAAACGGCAAAGAGGTTAAGTTGGCTAGACGCTCAAAAAGCGCGAAACATATGGTCGTATAAGCATACCGCAAAATCGCGTCGATTGATCATGAACCCATCTGCAGACTTCTTTAAATTCATTATCAATGTCAGTAATAAATCAAGTTTTTTCATTATACAAATTTATATTCTTATTTCGAAATTGTTATGATACAATCTCCTATACCACAATCACATATCACTGGCTGAAAGATAAATTGGCACAGCTTATCAGAGCGCTGTACAACGTCAATCGTCGGAAAGAAACGGTTACTCGAATGAGTGAGGTAGAAAGTACAACTCGAACATAAGCTGTAGGAAACAATAATTCGAGCTTGCGATCTATTTGGGCTTAATATGGGAATTTACATATAGGTTTTCTCAACCATGTTGACTAACGATATTTACAAAGTTCTAAACGTTTCGAGAAGTTCTTTACCCCTTTCTTGGTGATTGAATAATTTGATAGATTAAATATCTATAATCGTATTGTAATCGTCGTTGATCTTCCTGCTTATTATTATTTGTTTTTTTGGATTGAAAGAGGGAAATATAGTTGACCGAGTTTGTCTTGCCGATCGTTTATTGTTGTATTTGTATTCAATTATATGTGTATCATCTCAAATATTTGGCTTTCATCCTGTTTACTTTTAACGAAACATTTTTTGATACGACTCATAGTTTCCGAGATATTGTTTGCTCTTTACTTAGGCGTCCGACGACGAAGCCAAAGCGGTCGTTGTGACGTCACTGCACATCAGCAGCGGTTTGCTGCCTTTGCGCTCGTCTCAACTCTCGGTGTAATAAATACCCTGGATCGCGTCAGGCCTGCGTGTAAATTTGTCCAAAGCATTTCTTATCGTGGTGTTCTCATATTTCATCAAGACGAGAACTAGGCGCGGCAGACGGCAGAAAATATCGGAAAGAATTTTTAGATGTGACGGTGATCGTCAAAGCTGCAGTTTGGTTGAGCGCATAAAACTCGTCCGGCCGAAACATTCCATATCGAAACAAATATCCACGAGCGCATGGGGTGGTTCACCGCAGTGAAGTGAATTGACGTCACACGACTGTGGCGCGCTTCTCAAAAAATTCAAATAATGCGGAAACTAAGTCAATTTAGATGAAACAAAAACTAAGATATTTCTGAAGCTACGAGCTACGCGGTCAGAGTGTTTCAAATGATTTTTCAGACCCACTGATATTCTCCATTATAAACGGAAAAGATGATTTCTATCTTGCAATCGATACATACGTTGCTGTTGTTATTTGATAAGGAATCACGCATTCAAATTCAAAATATGTTAAAATGGTCTCAAATTGGTACCAATAAGCATTTACTATTATTATTTGGTTTTTAACTACGTCGTTTGTAACATATACTTTTGACTAGATTATCGGTAATTGATATGATAATTTTTGTGTATGCCCTCTGTAAATAACTCGTAGCTATAAATATTTTTTGGGCAACGCATTCCCGGACAACTGGGTTCGTTTGGCCCTCATATTAACTCGCACCGTTTAAACATCCCTCAACAAATTACTAAATTATTGTTCTAATACCGTCGGTTTTATTTGTCAGTTGGTGATAATAGACTGATCTTGAGTTCTGATCACTTTTGTTTCTAGAAACGGAACACAATTTTCAGTTTGTTGTTCTATTGTAAATTGGATATTTGGATTATAGCCAATAAAATTTGTCATTGTTATGTCTATTGCATCTTATGGAGTCGATAAAATGAGATTATCTACATATTTTTTACAGAAAGGGACCTGAAAAGGAAGTTCTGGTATAATTGTATTTAAAAGATCATGCATCACATATTGTGATGATATAGGGGAAATTATGGATCCACTTGGTGTTCCTGTATGAAGGAAAAATATGTAGATTTAAAAATTATTTGTATAAGATCCAAAAATGATTTTTTCTCCGTAGAGCAATGACCTAGAATTTGTTCCGTCCATTCTTTGCCCAAAACTTTAATGGTTAATTTCTCTGTAATATTAGTAGAAAGTGTAATTACATCCAAGCTGATAATCACAAAATTGTTAGGTAATTTTACAATAGCTTCATTGTTGACTATCCTTTCTGGTTATTTCTTTTTATTCTGAACTGAACCAGTTTCTCCTTCCACGAGCAACAGAACGTGTTCATGGCAAACCCGGATGATTTTCGTTGAAAATTTTTCCAGTATTTCTTGCATTTTTCTCATTCGAGAGATACAACTCAGTTAATTCTACTTGTTTTTGAATTGAATAAACTTTCATTCATTTATGGAAGTGAATGAAGCATAATTCGATCATTTGATTTGAATGACTTTGAATTTTATTGATTGATTTCAAAATGAGTGCACCATGAAGAAAATTCGTTTCATTCAAACAATGTTTATTTTAGGAAAATAAATTAGCGAGGAGTCCCCTCGCTAGGGGTTTATTTTCTCAGACTCAAGTGTATCTCAAAATATGTCCTCTTTCAAACATTATTGAACGTATTTGATAGAATTGCGCTGATAGTGATAGACTGAGAAACATCAAAGTCGGCTCCTTTTCATTAAATTCGAAAAGGTATTAGGAGTTTCAACTATGAGTTTTTTGGAGTATAGCAAGTAAGTAATTTATTGAGCGTTTACATAATCTTACATTGTATTACACCAGTTAGGAATATAATGATTTACTGTCATATAATCACCGTTCTACTCTAAAATCATGTTTATCACAGTATTTAAAATTTATCACGGTCCAAAAGATTTCAGACCAAAAACAAAAACTATAAACATATTTGTCCTTTGGAGGACAGGAACTCAGAGTCCACACCGCAGAAGGCGTCTAAAGATAATTCTTGATAATTACCTTAAACTTTTTCCTAGAAACATTTCTGAGAGAAGGGGGAATTTTGTTAAGTAACTTACATGACAAAATTAACGCTCTTTTGACACTTACTAAGTTCGGCAAAATTTGGGTCTTAGGTCATTTTTTTTTCTGGTGTTATAATGACGACAGTCAAGGTTTTTCGTCGAAAACTCTCGAAGTATATTGTGGAGTAAACGTGTTTGAGAAATAATGCCACATCACAGTAGACTTCGATGAAAACACACTTCACATGTTTAGAAAAGGTATTGAAATATCATTAGAAATTTATATCACCATTAAAATTGAATGGTGATGCAATTTATAAATCGATATATGCCATTCACATTTTCTGTCCAAGTTTCCACCTCACGTCAAACGTGTTAGAAAAGAGGGAAAACAGTTGATTTAATTCAAGATACAAGTGGACAACTAGCGTAAATATGACAGTGAAAAAATTAAAAAAATGAATTTCAATAGTCCAAGCGCAGATAGAAATGCCAGCGTTATTCTGCTGGAGGTTTCGAATTGTGTACGCGTCTCCTACAAGGCACGTCTGAGTTGTAACTTTCTACATCGTACTCCGAGTAATGTTTAATTGAATGATGACGTTCTATAGCGCAGAACAAAATTGTGACATTTCACCTGCCAGTCTGCGATAACAAAGTTATCCGTAGTCTGTTGCTAAAATCGTTCGTTCGTATTTCCGCAGGGATCGCGACTTACTTCTTGCTTCATTCTGAACTGGAGATCGAGCTGCAAGAGAAGATCGTCTTCAGCGCGTTCTTTATAGGCGCGATCATCTGTTTGGGATTCAGCGCGCTATTCCACACTGTTAACTGTCACTCGCAGTTCATCGGCAAACTATTTTCGAAGTTAGATTATTGCGGCATCGCAATGTTGATAATGGGATCGTTTGTACCCTGGCTTTACTATGGTTTCTATTGCCACTTCAAGCCGAAAGTCGTTTACTTGTCAATTGTCTGCGCACTCGGACTAACCAGCATCATGGTGAGCCTTTGGGACAAGTTCTCAGAGTCCGGATGGCGACCGTTCAGGGCTGGAGTATTTATGACTTTCGGTCTTTCGGGCATCGTACCCGCAATACACTTTGGCCTCACGGAGGGTTGGCTGAATCATCTCTCGCAGAAGTCACTTGGGTGGCTGGTGCTTATGGGACTGTTATATATAATCGGTGCGGTGATGTACGCGTTGCGCGTTCCCGAACGTTTTTTTCCAGGAAAATTCGACATCTGGCTGCATTCGCATCAGATATTTCACGTTTTCGTGCTAGGCGGTGCTCTCGTCCATTATCATGGTATCTCGGAAATGGCAATGCATCGTGTTACTATAGGACAGTGTGAGATTCCGGACAACCCCGTGTACTAATTGTGTTATAGATGGTTAGCTATTTCACGCAACCGATGTTTTACCTTGATTTTAATTTAATAAACAATAATTGAAAGGGTTATTTCAATATAAATTTGTTATTCGAGGGGAGACTTTAATTTCACTTATTTTGCCCTTTCTTTTTAGGATCATTATTTCTTTAAATAGTCAGCGGGCCCCGGTACCGTTTTTTAAGTTATTACCTACAAGCTGATACTTCGAAGGTGTGTCCATCTTGAGGCGTCGGACAGCTTTTATTATTGCAAAAAGACTCGAAACCGCAGCGTTATCACACCCCTACCCGTCAAACGTGTCGATTTAGCGAGGGTACCTTTTTTTAATACCTACTACTTGAGTTTAATTGTAATCGTAAGATTGTGACAGTTCACAGAAGGGAAAGGCGCAATATGTCTAAACTTCGATATAATCTTTTTTATCACCTACAGCTGATACTTGATGAGCCTCAGTCCTTTGAACATAATAGTAATTAACAATCATAAATTTTGGGTTAATAGCTATCAAACACAATTAAAATTAACGTTTGTTTTAATTTTAACAAATCTTAAAAAATTAAACGTGGTAGGGTAATATGGTCTAGGGCCGTATTGGCCACAAATGTAGTGAACCATATTGCCCTCCATAACAAATACAATACAAAAATAGAAGAAATATTATTTTGCAGAACAAAATTCGCACAAAAAAACGTCCGTTTCCACTCCTAAGCATTCTTCATGAGCGCATAATTTGCAACATAGGCATTGAACCCATATTTCATCTTTGTTGTTCATAGAATAGAGCTCTTCACAACACAAACACTTTGCATCATTAATAATGCTTCTATCTGGACTTTCGTCCGAACTGTCGTTGTACAAAGGTTCATTTTCTTCTTCTGAGCTAGATATTTCTAACTGTTTGGATCTTGGCTTTGTCTTTTTACCTTTGCCCTTTCCTTTTTTTCCTTTTTTCAGTGTCTTTTTCATTTGGTCTTGTTTATTTTTTATTGAGTCTTACAATGCATTTTTGTATGGGGATGAAGTAAGCAATGTCGATTTAGCAGCCTTTCTGCCTCGGTTAGTAGTTTTTCTAGGCGGTAATTGTGGTATTGGGGACAACTGAAATGGCGTTATAAAGTCTCTTGAAGTCGATGGCTGTGGTGACCTCGTGATAGGAGCTGCAACTTGTTTAAAACTTACAGGTGGTGTTTTGTTCTCGTCTCTTGAAACAGATGTTACATCAATAGCTATCGCATTACTCATAGCAGTTTCATTTATGGTGGGTGTCATGTCAACAGATTCATTTTCTATAGCAGGAGAAGGAGTAGGAGATGAAGTGCTTGGCTCTGGTCTAATATTTTCTTGATTGGCGAGTCTATATTCTTGCTCATTATCTATATCAATAAAATCGTGATCTTTAACAACATTCCTGTTTACAGGATATAACCCTGTAGCGCGAAAACCACTAACAGCTATCTCACCACTTTGAGTCCGTAGATATGCAGGTCCAAATACTTCCATCATTTCATATGGGCGTGAGTTGTTCCTAACCCATGATCTTATTTCATCAGAAACATATTTTTTTAGTGGTCCCATAAATGACTTATCCAGTGGTTGTATTTTATGGCTCGAATGTGGGGGAATCGACAGTAAGTAGACATGATTTTTTTTCCCAAGGTCTATCAATTCAATATTTCTTGTATGACTTGTGTGGCCATCTAAAATAAGCAATACCGGAGATTCTTCAGAGGGTTTCACGTTTTGGATAAAATGTTGAAACCACTTTGTAAATAAATTTGTTTGAATCCAACCTGAAGGATGACATTCATGTATGGCACCAGGAGGCGCAACTTTCATTAAAAGCGGATGGCTTCTTTTTCTTGGAAATATAATCATGGGGGGAACGAGTGATCCTCCTGCACTCATACTTATGACGCAAGTTATCAAAGAGCCCCTTTCAGCTGATGTTAAAGTACCAATTTGCCTTTTCCCCTTTTGACTCAGAATCTGGGGTAACTGGGATGGAACCACACTTATGCCCGTCTCATCCACATTGAAAATTTTGTCTGGAGGAAACTTGTAGTCATCCATCAATTTCTCGTATAGATTGAAGAAATGGTCCACACTTTCTTTATTAAATCCCCTAGCCCTGGCAAATGAAGTTCCTGTTGGGCGGCGAAACGAAAGCTCCGGATATCTCTCTAAAAAGGATTTTAACCAATCTTTCCCAGCACTTTCGTTTTTCGACGAAAAGTTATGGGTGATATTATTTTTTATTGCCAGCTGATAAGCTAAACTCATGACATCTTTTCGTGTCAAACCGAACAACTCATTTTCCATAGCCAAGACATAGTCTACTAATTGTTTTTCTAATTCTTTTGGTAAAGTACTTTTTCTTCCCAGTTTTGCATGAGTCGCTACATTAGCTGGTAGATTTATTGCTGACAAACGTCTCAAAGTTGTTCGGGGTACTTTATACAGTTTAAAAGCCTTGAAAAGTTTAGTTCGTATATCCCATTGAATATTTATAAGGCTAAGGAGTTACCGGAACATATCGTATTATTAACGAAGAGCTTAACTTGATTCGATTCGCGTTTATAACATGCAAAGTGAAAAATATCCCTCCAGAAATATTGAACTCATGGGAATTATTGCGGACAAATCTGAAAGGAAGGTACGAAATAACATAAACAAATAAAGTTATCTATTATTTTCTCTACAACGCCATCTAGAAGCAGTAGATTGAATTATTCAGTTCTGTTTGGGTCGAAACGTTCATTGTGTGTTCTGAAAGTAATTATCGTATAATACCATTTTTGTGGTCGCCTGAAAAATATCGTTCATTACTCGTGGAAAGTCAGATTTCATTGCTCGTGTCTGGCCTCACTCGGCTCCGCTTCGCTTCGCCTCGTTCGTCAAACTGACACTCGCATGAAATCATCGACTTTCCGCACTCGTTATGAAATATACTATTTTATCGTTACAACATCGGGAGGAAAATATTCACCACGCGTATACAAGCAGAGCGAGCGGGAGAAGAGAGAGAACAATGGTTCTCCTTCCCTTAAATAGGCTTCTGCACCGATAATCGTACTGTCAATCGGGGGAGTTCCATAGAATCGTTTACATCCTTCTTCTTGTTTCGGGTGGCGACTTCAAATCTTATCGGCCGACCCTACAATAATATATAACTTTATTTGTTTATGTTATTTCGTACCTTTCAGATTTGTCAGCAATAACTCCCACGAGTTTAATATTTCTGGAGGGATATTTTTCACTTTGCATGTTATAAACGCGAATCGAATCAAGTTGATCGTTAATGATACGATATGTTCTGGTAACTCACTAGCGTTATCAATATTTAATGAGATATACGAACTAAACTTTTCATTTACTTCTATCTACATGGCGTGGTTTCATTTCGATGTCACCACATTCTTTCAGTCTCCATAATTAAAATGTTTACTTGCATTAAAATTTTGTAGTTTCGATACAAAAACAACTAACAAACCGCACGTGAACACTTCATAAATATTATTTGAAGTTATATTGTTCCGTCGTCCTGTTCCTATCGGCATAAGTTCATTGTGTATATGCGCACTTCGGGATGTGTCTAAATTGAGTTAACCAGATGCCGAATTCTATTAATTTTTGAACACGCGCACGAAATATAGTTTGCCGTTTCTTCCCTTTCTCGTTATAACGTTTTCAACGTACAAAGTAAGGATATTCAGCAACAACTGAAAATACCCCTATCGCGAATAAGAGGAATCCGGTCACTCCAGACGATTTCCTAAAATCCTGGCAGGATTTACGAACACCCGACTGTTTACTTCAAACGCTCTCAACCACTACTCGAGAAGAACTACTCAGCTACTCGACTACTGAGCAGCGCGACACAATCTCACGAGAAAGAGAGGAAATATTGTCAGTATGACAGTTTTTCCAACATTTCTTTACAAAATTCAAAAACATCATTTATTTTAAGTAAAATGTATACTGATACAGCGAATCCTTTGAGGTACTCTAGTTATCCTTTTCAGACATGATGGAGATCATCATCGGTAGAAGTTGTTTTCCAGTTACGAATATTTTCATAGAACGCAGTTGCCTCGCAAGGAATATATTT
This sequence comes from Novius pumilus, assembly GCA_020654155.1. NCBI lineage: Eukaryota > Metazoa > Arthropoda > Insecta > Coleoptera > Coccinellidae > Novius > Novius pumilus. Next base: position 66,623 of record JAIFOV010000033.1, read on the forward strand.
CATTAACTTTGATCACATCAGCAATTTTTTTTTCATTAATGGCCATACACTCTTGGTAGGTGGAAATAGTACACAGTAAACGCAAAATGCTTGTTTCGTCGAAAACTCGCCTATAGAGAGAATTTTCGAAATTAGGAATAAACATAAACAATTTATACAGGAAGTGGTAATTCAATAAAACACACGATTACTGGAAAAATTTGAACTAAAAAAAACAGTTTATTTGCTTTGGTTGACAATGAATTGATTCTATAAGTTGAACTAATAAACGCATATATGATCACAAAGTAAATCAGATTGACATCATCTCGTTTAGATATATTATTTGACCATGTGGTTTATTGACGCTTTCATAATGTTGAATTAAATCGAGAAGATGTTGTTGTGGTTTTTGATACCAGTTTTACGTTAATATATCAGCAAAAACGTCGTATTCGTTATTTATTCGGTTCTTCGTATTCGGACAACAACTCTTACAAAAAGCGGCAATATTAACATAGGTTATGTATGTGTCTAAATTGCTACGTTGTCACTCTTGACCTACTCGCTAGTGGCGCTGTCGATGACGATGACATATGTCAGTATGAATGAGATCCAGGGTTTTTTCGGATCTTATCTCTGATCTAGAAAAAGGTTTCCGAGTTTGCTTACCCTTGATGCATACTTCACATGGCGGTAGGTTTTCTTCAGTTTTCATATTGATTCCTTCTACTATTCTTTGGTTGATGAGATTCTTCAAGTCTCTTTCGTTCAAATGACCAAAACGTTCGTGCGATTCTTTTAAAACTGATTGTTGAGACTCTGTCATTTTGGCTCCGGGTTCTATAAATTCATCGAAATAATAAAGTTCTCGTTTTCTATGTGCAGTTAACAATATTTCTTTGGTTTTAGGATTTACCACAATGGCTTCGTTTTTCCTAAAAATAACTTCAAAACCGCGTTGCGTCATCTTCCCCACAGAGAGGAGGTTTGATCGAAGTTCAGGGACGAATAGTGTCTCGTCAAGTTTTGCGGTTAGATTTGACTTCAGGTTCAATTTCACGATGCCGCTCCCTTCAATACTGGTTGATTGGTGGTTGGCTAAGTTAAGGATTCGAGATTTCGCTGCTCCAATTTCATGAAATTTTTCTTTTGTTGCACACATATGTGATGATGCTCCTGAATCTAAACACCATGAGTTTCCTAAGTTGACGTCTGTTTGCAAGGCAATTTCGGTGCAGTTTGGGACTTCGTTTGAAAATTTTCCATTTTCTCTCTGCTTGTTTTTCTGAAACACTTTACTTCTACATTCGCGAGCCATATGGCCAATTTTTCCGCAGGCATGGCATGCAAATTTAAAACGTTCCTTGGATTTGGCTTGATTTGACTTACCAGGATTTCGATCAATAATCATGGCACCTGGAATATTTTCCCTACCGTTTCGTTTTCTAGCTTCGTATTCCTCTAGGAGTTTGATCTTCAGAATATCAGGACTTGGTAATTTTTCTTGTGTTTCTATAGCGATTATAAAGGATTCATATTCATCTGGTATGCTGTATAATAGTAAAATCGATAGTAAATCGTCGATGACTTCTAGTTCCATTTCCTGAAGTTTATCGACTATATCGAAGAAGTTTCGTACGTGGTCCCTCATGTCTGTGTCACTCTTCATTTTTAACAGAATTAGGGATTTCAATAAGGCTGCTTTTCTTGCTGGACCTTTCGATTCATAGATGCTGTGCAATTTGTCCCAAACGTCTTTTGGCGTAGTGCAATTTTTCACTTGCTTCAGTTCGGACGGACAGATTGCCGAAATCAAATCAGATTTCGCTTTCGCATCATTCAATTTCCACTCTTCAACGGCATCCGAAGGTGTCTCCGGTTTCACTAGTTGTCCTTTTACATACTTCCATGAGTCGTTTTTAATAAGTAACGCTTCTATTTGGATTTTCCATGTGTCAAAGTTTTCCTTTCCTAAGGGTTCGATTTTTACTGATGTATAACTCATCTTCGTTATTACGGATTGTCCGATTTGCTGCGAGGAACAAAACGAGAAAACGTGGTCACTTAACCTCAAACACTTTTCGATCGTGTTTCCGGAGCAATCAATTAAGTGGCGCAGTAGAAGGATGCTTGGCCCATAACCTGTGGTTTTTGATACCAGTTTTACGTTAATATATCAGCAAAAACGTCGTATTCGTTATTTATTCGGTTCTTCGTATTCGGAAAACAACTCTTACAAAAAGCGGCAAAATTAACATAGGTTATGTATGTGTCTAAATTGCTACGTTGTCACTCTTGACCTACTCGCTAGTGGCGCTGTCGATGACGATGGTCGATTTCCAACAGTTGTGAGGTACATGTACGTTATAATTGTGACGTCAGAATGATTATGGCCAGATGATGCGGTAACGTTTGTTGCATTGTGGTTATAACGTGTGTAGACAATTAGATTGAGATGAAGCGTTAGCAACTTGATCTCTTCATGATAAGAGGCCCGCCTTGATATGTTTCTGATAAATGTAACGCTTAAATGTATTTATGACGATTGCAGCGTCTTGAATTTTGATAATTGCAGCGCTTGTTTGTGTTTATGGTTGATTGCAGCGCTTTGTTGTGTTAATGATTGATTGCAGCGCTTTGTAGTGTTAATGATTGATTGCAGCGCTTTGTTATGTGTGTATAATTATGTTTAATACAGTAGAGCGTCGATTATCCGAATTAATTGGGGGACGTGGGTGTTCGGAAAACCGGTAGCTTCGGATAATCGAACTACCAATATGTATATTGATTCAGCCATATATATTTACGGCAGGTGAATTAAAACCATGTTATTTACATTTATATCTTTAATGAAAAATAGGAAATAGAAAAAAAATGCAGACAATCTTGTATAAGTACATACAATTAACGCATAAAATAATCTTGAATCTTCGTCTGCCGAAGCAAGCCTACCCGCTTACGAGCGGCTAGATCACGTACTTTTTTGAGAACAGAAATTTGAAACTGGTCGCTCTCGGCCTGTGTTTCAAAACAGCGAAAGGCAATATCTAGGCAAGTAAACGCTTCAGAAGCACTAACTATGTTTTCATCTTCATTATCTGAACTTGTAGTTGATGTGCTGCTAGCGGTGGCGTCAGCCTTATTAGTCATGAGGTCTAAAATTTCGCTATCCTGCATAATTTGGTATCCGTAATCTTCATCATCGATGTCCATCCATTCTTTCTCATTCACACATCCATTTTGCGGATTTTCTCCTATACACAAAACTTTATTCCACGCTTTTTTCAAGTTTTGTTCTTTTACACTGTCCCATGCTGCTCCGATCATACAGGACGCGTGTTTTAAATCAATCTTTTTATGATTTCTTATCAGGCTTTCTTCTCCATCCTCTTCTTTTTCCAAAAGTAACTTACGTAGCAATTCTTTTCTATAATACCGTTTGAAAGTCTCAATAACGCCTTGATCCATGGACTGTAATAATGAAGTCACGTTAGGTGGAAGAAACATGACTTTTATAAACTCGTCTTTTTCATTTAAGATGTCACATGATGGATGAGCTGGGGCGTTATCAAGAAGCAATAATATTTTCTCTCTTTTACCATTTAATTGGTGGGCTTTTACAGAGGGTATAAAAGTTTTCATAAACCATTCCTTGAAAGTTGTACTATCCATCCAAGCATTCTTTTGCGAAGTATAAACGATACGCATAGCAGACATATTAACGTGCTTGAAACAACGGGGTTTCTTACTTTTACCAATTACAAGCAATATCGGTGGCTGCCAGTTGCATTAGCGCACGCTACGGCAGTGATACTTACAATTCGGCAACGGCGACGTTGCAATTGCACTCATTCTATATTCATTTATGATTGATTGCAGCACTTTGTTATGTATGTATAATTATGTTCAGTACTTACAATTCGGCAACGCCAACGTTGCAATTGCACTCATTCCACATTCAGTCGTATCGCACAACTCGATTCAGTATGAATATAATGTAAAATGTCTCGGTCTTTAATATGCAAGCTAAGAAGTGCGTTCAGCGCGTCTTGCTTTTTATGGTTTCTCTCTTTTTTGATATTTGAATGTGTATTACCGAGGTGGTTAGGAATGCGCGAACATCCTCCCCCCTGTTGCGAATAAGCAGTGATTTGATATATGGTCTGACACAGATAGTAATAACCACAACTTGAATGATGATTTATATAAAGAAAATAAAATAATACGAGTCATTAAAATAATTGTTAAGCGGGTAGTTCGGGAAAACCCGAAATAAGCTGGCTGTAAACATAAATGAGTACCGAAAGGTTTTATACCAGTGCAGATAGCTATATTTATAAATAACGGATGTTCAGGGGGATTAGTCCTTAATTTATGAGCTAGGTATTCCCTTTCTTTGTAAATAGTGCCGATGATTTCCTCGAAACTTAGAATTACCCATCTGACTGAAGGTTGTAAGACGGTATTCAGCCGGGCAGTGTTGTACAAGATTTGAGAGAGAACGGATCGCAAAACAAAGAGTTGGAAACCAAAGTGTTTAGTTCTAAAATTCGAGATTCAAGCAACACTCAAAAAAAAACGAAGGCACGGCTTGTTAGTTTCAATCCGTGCGTGGAACTAAAGAAGAAGAAACAAATCCTTTAAACAAAGTTCCACACCCAACAATAATAAAAAAAACATGAAAATGGTAATCCTCATAACTTAAAAATGATGTACAGAATAAAACAAACAAAAACAAAAAAAATTAGAAAAAATAAACTTATATGTACAAATGAAGATAAAATAAAAATAAAAACTAAGGAAACGCAGGGCGACCTATCAGGTTTGGGGTTCGAGCGGCAATAGACATAACTGAGCGACGTTCCTCTTCATATTTCCTTGGACTGTTCGTACGGTTACTACTCGAGTCGCCCCATCGTTGCCAGGATGGGGTGTGTTTTTATCCATGAGAATAACCAAATTCTCTTGTTGGAGATTGCAATTACCGATATGCCATTTTACCCTTTTTGTACCTCATTAAGGTACTCGATTTGCCAGCGTCTCCAAAAGTGTTGCCGAGCTTTGGTGATGAATCGCCATACTGACATCCGATTATTTGGTATATTCGATAGATTGGCCTCCGGTAACATGGCTAGTGGGCGTCCAATTAGGAAGTGAGATGGCGTAAGTGCGGCTAGATCGGTCAGGTCACTAGATAGTGTGCAAAGCGGGTGGGAATTTAAAATCGCCTCTATTTCGATCGCAAATCTTCTGTTCCGTAGAGACCCCAGTCTGATGTTATGATTCGACCAAGTTTTCAGCAGCCTGCAAGCATCCTGGCCATATTGTTGCTGTATTGATTGGTAAAAGCCCATCCTGGTAAATAACGAAAATATTTCTTCTTCGTAACGCCGAATACACAAAAAAAAGATACATAACCGTAATAAAAAAATAATCGTATCAATGAACACCGAACATGGATTTTGAGACAAGATAAGAAGTGATGGCTATAATGAAATACAATTCATAGTTTTATTACCGAAATAATCAAGTTATTCCTTTTTACGTAAAAACAATACACATTGGTCCATGGACTGAATAAAGGACGTACATTGCGTCAATGAATCCGTTCGTAAATAGCACGAACGGACTTCCCTGCTATAACGTGCGCTTGTTATGACCTTACGAACGTATTCCATAGGTTCATAATTCTGTACACGGCATCTACCAACCAAGTACGTAAATACTATGAAAACAGATCGTCATTTTAACGAACAGTCGTTGTCGAATTACGAACGTCCGCCTGTCTGTACATTGATACCACGAACGGCGTTCATTGTTATAAAGTAAATTTGTTATGGGCCTATGAACGTTATTTTGAATTGAAGATTCCTTTCATTGATTTATCAGATGGAGATATGTAATAAATGAACAACTAAATATTAAACATAAAATTATATTTATCAAAAACATCATTTATACATCGATCACCTATATAACATATTTATTTCTTAATCTACTTATTTCTATGACACATGGACGCATTTCTATTGACACATTGCCTTATTCAAACGTGAATCAATGTATTCGGCCAATATAGGAACTTTTGGGGAAATACTTTTAGTACCTAATTTATAAAAATAATATTCCATGAAATTGTAGAACATCACAGAGGGTGATGGAAAGCCCAAATTGAACAAGTAAAATATTTTAAAACATAAATCAACAGCCCTCAAAAAACTGAAGAATTTGTATCTAATATTGTCAAAATACAGGGTGACCCATTTTAATCTATGGACCCAAATTTCTTCTAAACTAGGAGGTCTACAAAAAATGGTTCAGACAAAAGTTGGGGCAGGACAGAGGGGGCCATTTAATGGTACCATTAGTTTTGAAGGTCATTTCAAGGTCAAGATGGTTTTTTCAAATGGTAACCCCTATTTTTGAGTGCGGATTTGAAAAGAGCGGGAAATTTTACATCAAAGTTGTCTTAAGTGAAAATTGTTTTTGTGACCTTACCAATGCTAAGTAGCTAAACCTGTCAACATTTTGATCAAAAAAGTAGGGTCCAATCAAATACCCATTTACAATTCCGCACCAGACCATGAGGCTCCATCGATTTTGGTGGTCTACAGCTCTGTACCAGTAAGGATTTTCGTACGACCAATAGTGACAGTTATGTCTGTTCAGTTGCCACTATTAGTCAACGAAAAAGAGCATTTATCTTTCGGAACGTTCTCCTTCGAGTAGGGACTAAACCTTTGTGGTTTTTGTAAGTTGGAGGACAACGTATTTTCAGATGGATTCGTATCCGCGTTGATCTCACGTTTCCACTCATCCCATTTGTGATCAAATAAAATCCGTGTCGCCATATCGAACTCACGAAGAAGGATATCGATGTGACGAGTTTTCATGACTTTCAAAACATCAATGTACACTCTGCGCTAAAATGGAAACGAAAATTTATGTATTGTCCTTATTCCAGAAAAAAATATACTCACATGATAACACTTCGAAAACGGATTTCAAGTTCCAACTATCTAACAATTGAGCAAGATCTTCTCGTCTCTTGTCCTCCGTTATTTCTTTCGCTCATTGAATAGGATATGTCCTGGATAAGGTACTCAGAGCTCGTAGATGCATGATAGAATTCTGCCTCAGTTGCCCTAATTATTTGAACGATCGATGAGGTGTCACTCATTTCTGCTTCTTTAACGGGACTAAATCTTCCAGCCATATCTTGTACAAATTGAATTTTTTACTCTGATAGGTACAATATAAGCCAGTTAACACATTGAACTCAAATACCCAATACAAAACAAGTGGTTTTTGGTCACAAAATGTATCAATGAAAAACGTAGTTTCTGATTTATTTGAGTATTTTGAGATAAGTTACGTAATTTATGCAATAATTTTGAAATATTCTTTCAACCGAATCATAGTTTTTCCATAACTAGTTGTGATTTTTGTCATCGGTGGTCCAATGATGTCTTCTATAGGTATCAATGAAAATGATCCTAAATCGTGTGAATTAATTTCATATGCCATGAGATGTTGGATATAATTAATAGAACGCAATTTTTGAGTGAAAAAGACAACGTTGTCATCATTTACCACAACAATTTCTAATATTTTGAAAAACAATATGTGTTCATTGAATAGAGCTACGTAACTTCCTTGATTGTATTCAACCACTTGGAATTTGATGCGAGAAAAAAATTTCATTTGATTCGTACCCGCATTTCCCATTTTAGTAGAAATTATGTTTTGAAAATTACCATCAATTTTGGAATTATCTTTACATGCTTTTTGAAACTATTAATATTCTGAAAACTTTGAGAACAATTTTCCTCAAGACATCTGTATAATGAATCGGTTGAAAGATCATGACTTCGCTTAAAGTGGCTGATCAATAATTTGAAACCTTTAATATTTTTCTTGCACAAATAACATAACATGATCGATGTTTGATTGACAATAAAATCTGTTCAAATGTGTTAACTTTTTTGACCACAATATATCGTAGCTGAAAATTTATTTTTATCAAATTGAATATTCACTATCACTCAGTATGTCGTTGGTTTTAATTTTTCCAAATTAAAAAAGGGTACTTACCAATGACAAAATACACCAATTACCGCTGCAACTGGAGAACAATTGTAATTTCAAACAAAATTATAGTGAATATTCGCTTTCAAAATCGACTGAACAATGTACGCTGTTATAAGCGCGCAACTTTCATTCATAATGTTGCCTTTCGTATGATTAATGTAAAATTTTTCCATAAACGCTAAACATTGATGCAATGAACAACATTTTTTTCTGTGAATAGAATATGATATGAAGGAATTCATTTGTAAGGGAAAAAACGGCACATAGAATATTAATTAAGTGGACTCTTTATTCCATAAGAACTCCGACGTTTCGAAACGTGATTGGGTTCCTCCTCAGGGGTCTATAATATTACAGGTCAAAAGATGCTTACATTTTTTGGTTATAAATTAAACTTACAGGAAGGTTGAGATTGTAATATCCTGGCGTATCTAACGACACTTGTATCAAAAATTGTGTAGATATCCTCGCTTACAACAAGTCTTATTTTCTGATCTTACGAAAAACTATTTTTACAACAAAGCAAAAAAAACCGATTGAGCAAGTATGTCTTTCTAGAAACTTCGACCATCAAAATTCGCAAAACCACACATCTAAAAAACCGGGTAACCAGACGTCATCGATCAACAAAAACGTCAAGTTTTGGTCTCCTACGACACGTTTGAAGTGGTGTTTAAAACTTTTTACTGCCGCCTCCCATACTCCTCCGAACTAAGGAGGTGGTGGTGGATTGAAATGCCAAGTAACAGCTTCCTTTGATAAATAGTTTCCCACCCGCGTATTAAAATTCTGAGATTGGAGTAAAGTATAGAGTTCGCGGGGTTGTCTATTAGCCCCTACGAAGTTCGTTCCGTTGTCCGAAAAAATATTGGTGGGCGACCTCGGTGACCGATAAATCGTCCAAGCGCTCCCAAAAAACCGTCTGCTGTTAAATCGCTAACAATCTCTACATGTACAGCCTTCGTAGACATGCAAATGAACACGCAACCTTTTGTCCTTAGAAGAGTTCGGTTTTTTTGTTTTTTCTCTTTAATGATGAGAGGTCCAAAGAAATCGACGTGTGAAAGAGGAAGTTTGATGTAACACGTTCTGGAGGTAAATGACCCATCTGGCTGAATAATGTAGGAATTGTAGGATCGAAAGTAATAACAAAGAACTTCACTTCTACTTCTATTATCAACAACTATTTTAATATACTACTAATCTGTTCTTTTAACGTCATTTCTAACCGTCGTCCTTCTTACGCGTTCACTCTGTTCTGCCGTTTTCGTTCGAATGCCGTTCACCTGCGCAAGCGCACTTCTGACACTCTGGCACTACCATCGCATACTCCTCAGTAGCGCACGATTCTGCAATAATGGCTGTGGTCGATGTCGAATGCAAACGACACATCGACGCACAATTCGTCTGACTTGGTTCTTCTCGTCTAATAACCAAAAATGTTGTCTTATTGAACATAACGTCGTTTGTATTCTGGTGTGAAACAGACTCACATGTGCTTCACAGATGATCAAATCGGTGACATGGCGATGAGACATGCAACAGGACCGGGAATTTTTGAATTTTTGTTTGAGTTTGGTGTTACATAGGCGACCACTGACTCGAAGTAATCCATATTTGTCGATGAAGGGGTTGAGTCGGGCAAGACGAGTATTTTTAATTTGGCGATCTGCCTTGTAATGGGAAGTCTTCATGAAATTGTTGTTGTCGTATAAGTGAAATGATTCTTCGCTCAGTTTCCTGTAATTCTCGTACTTCTAGTTCCAATTTTTGTTGATTCCTGTACAAGTTCTTCGGAGACAGTCGTAAGCAGTAGGCGATGACTTTCACCAGTGAACGATAAGATGAAAATCGCTCAAGGAGATCGCGTCCTCCAGAGTTAAACAAAAGACACGTATTTCGGCGTATCCCAGGCAAATTTTCAATTTCCACATCGCATCCCTTGGGCCACGAGTGCTGAGGTAATTGTAGCCATTTCGGCCCTTGAATACGAGCAGAATACGATACGTTTTATAGTATAATAAAATGCAGATCGGGTTTCGACGTACAAGCGAGCGAGAGTAAGTGCACCGGACAATTCTAATCACTTTTTGTTTCTTTGTTTCACTTTTGTCGTTTCTGTCAAAGGCGTCACTCTGGTTTTTGCACAGGCTAACACACACGCGACTCTTCGAATCGGTTGATTTAATGTAAATACAGGCAGCATATGCTGTTTTACTAGCGTCGCAAAATCCGTGGATCTCGACGTTAACAGAATCATCGATGATAAGTCGATGATTGATGGTGATAGTTTGTAGCAATTTTAGTTGTTGTATGAACGCCACCCATTTAGAATGTAATGCCTGAGGCACTGATTCATCCCATTTCAAATCTCCTTCCACGCATCTTGCATGATGACTTTAGCATGAAGTGTACGACTGGACCTTTTAGACCCATAGGGTCGAATATCTTTGCGACCGAAGACAAAATGAGACATTTGGTTTTTGGACTCGTGATTTTATCGTTATTAATGGTGTAAAGTAATGTGTGTCGTGTTGTGAATCCCAAATGGTTCCCAACGTTTTCACAACAAAGCTATTCTCGACTGCATGATCTAAATCAACCAATTTTTCTTCAATGTTGTTCAAATGTTGTTTGAGGCCCACTTTCGTATCTCAAATCCGCCTCGTTTGAGGAGATCGATCGTTTGATCACGAATCATAGAGATTTCTCGAATACTGTCGGCACCTGCAACAAATCATCAACATATAAATTGATTTTTAAGATTTCGGCCGCACGTGGAAAGGTATCTAATCCAGAACCACCCCCTTCAGCACCAATGCAAAGCATTTATCCAAGATGAAATCTATCCTTAATGTCTCAAATGCTGCCGACAGGTCGAAAAAAAAACCTACAACCAGCAATCCATCATCAAGACTCTTGTAAACATAGCTCATCGAAAATTTTGCTTGAAATGATGATGATCGTTTCAATTGTGGGTTTTCACCTTAGGGCACCACGTGCAAATTTCGGCAATTAGTAATGACACCTCTTGTAAATGTCGCTTCATCTGTCCATGGTATGGTTGTTGGGAAGTTTGGATTTTCTCTGGTTTTTCTTAGAACCCATGTAGACGCTGCACCCTCTGGTAGTGGTAAGGATGCAACCCATCTTTTCTTAAAATGCGCCATACCGATTTTTGAGATAGTCCGTGACGTAAGGCCAGACGTCTAGCACTCAAGGTTGGATTAGCATACAAATTCCTCAGCCTCTTCAATAGCGACATCAATAATCAGTGAAGGCGCCTCACGATCTCTATTTGTCCAGTAATGGATAATCTTCTGTGGACTTCCTGGAAATTGCGCGCAGGTGGCACTGGTTGCCTCGTAGGAAAAGCAGCTATGTCTGCTGCACGGGCTACTCTGGCGCTTGCTCGTGAAACTCCATAGTAGAAATGAACGTAAACGCGGCATCACGCTATCGAAAACAAAGTCAGCAAATGACAATGACAAAACACAACTAGCTGCGGCGAATAGTTCGGAGCGATTTTTTATCTTGACAGCATAATTCAAGTTCCTTATCCAGCCCCTCTCTCCCCGCACCCAAACCCGGCGGAATCTACAACCATAACTAACAAAAGAGGTTCTCAACCTGATGAAACAATGGTGCGTTACCAAGCAAGGGCTTTCTCTAACAGACAATAAATAATTTTGTGATTGAGATATGAACGTGCAAATTTTACCATCAAATAAATAATACAATGTAGAATAACGTAAATTGATAAAAAAACAAGAAAGTAGTGATTTTATTGAGTTATTTTGAATTTATTACAAAAATCTTTGAAGAAACAGCTGATTTTGCATAAAAACCATAGTTACTTGTAACTGAATGTTGTTGCAATACGAGAATGCAAGTTGAAGAGACGCCCGAGGTATGCGCACGCGCATCAGTCCGTGAACAAACTATGCATATGCTTTTAAGGTCTGAGAGTGTACATCCATTTCGTTTCATAACCGTGCAAGATCTGAAACCAGATGGCTTTAAGAAACGCGTCGCTTTCTTTGAATGCTTATTGGAGCAACAGAACACCGATTTTATTTCATATATCCTGTGGATTATTCAATCGTGATGGGATATCCAACCATCACTACATATTATACATATAAGTTAGGATTAACTTAATCGTGATACCTTGATGCAGCAATTTAATACTGTAAAGCAAAATAACATGTACAAGATATGAACGCAAAATAAGAATGAATTTACCTGAATCGCAATAAAGATCTGATTCGCTGGGTTACCAAAGCACGTGGAATGAGAACCTTTTATGTATATTCGATAATTTACCGCTTAAACGGGCCATTCACGTTGCGACCGTCGCACGGACTTGTCGACAGAAGCGTTCGTGTCGCAAGATCCGTTGATCCTTTCAACGGACCTTGGTCCCACGGACCGCGGTACGACAGCCCCATTCACGACCGAACTTGTCGCATGCGACTCAAGTCCGTGCGACTGTCGCAACGTGAATGGCCCGTTTTACTAACTCGTGCATTGGTATGCCGTCGATATAAAGTGAAACCGATAAGCCGTATCTCAACGAGATCAAATAATAATAAGAATAATGCACTGTCTCGACCGGTCGACTTCGGTTAGAGCGATGATGGAAGTAATGAGTCACACCGAAAGTTTTATATACATATTATGTCCCTGGCCAATCCGCATGCAATCCGTCTCAGGATCGCATATTCGGCGATCACCTGTTAGGACCAGACCCTCTTGCCTAGAGCGTCTCGTGATACAGTTGTACTTGGTCTTTTTCAATGAGGTCTTCACCAAATTCCTCGATGACACACCATTAGCATCAAACAGAGTTTATGAGGTCGTTTTGCGACAACCTAATACTAATCCAGTTGTTGCTGTCAAATTGCCAATAAGTTTATTTACATGAATGACCGTGTATATCATATCTTGCAGACGTGTAGAGATCACTGTTAAAAATAATTATTTCACATACCAACAACGTGATGGCAAATTTACAAAGCGTTTGTAGAAATTCTTTTGTGAAAATGTATAGTTTCGCTAATAGTTTCCACAATATTTGTATGGTATATAAAATATTTTCATCTTTATCCTTTATTATTTATTCAAATAATTTTTTTCGTTCCGCAGGTTTGGCCACTTATTTTCTCCAAAACCCGCCGATCCGTGTCGATTTCCAGGAAAAGCTTGTGTTCGGCGCTTTTTTTTTGGCGGCAATCTTGTGTTTAGGATTCAGCACCTTGTTCCACACTGTTAGCTGTCATTCGCGATCGATGGTGTTGATTTTTTCGAAGCTCGATTATTGCGGTATCAGTTTGCTGATTATGGGATCGTTCGTCCCATGGTTATATTATTGTTTCTATTGTCATTTTCGGCCCAAGATCGTGTACTTGACGGTAGTATGTGCTTTGGGTATCACGGCCATGATGGTGAGCTTTTTGGATAAATTTTCGGAAACGGATTGGAGACACATAAGAGCTGGAGTGTTCATGACCTTTGGCTTATCCGGTGTAGTGCCCGCTATTCACTTTGGGATGGTCGAAGGTTGGTTTAACTACATCTTCCTCAAGTCTGTGGGTTGGATGTCGCTGATGGGCATTTTGTATATAATCGGGGCGACTTTGTATGCATTAAGAGTACCAGAAAGGTTTTTTCCTGGAAAGTTTGACATTTGGCTTCATTCACATCAGATTTTCCACGTCTTTGTCCTAGGTGGTGCATTCGTCCATTATCACGGATTGACCGAAATAGCGAAACATCGATTAGAGATCGGCCAGTGCGACATTTCTTGATGAGCGATACGTTCGTCATTAGATAAATTAAATTTCTATTACATCTGGAAAAAACTTTAACCAAAACTTTATAAACATATTTGTTTTTTGTTCAGGGAAATAATTCAAAAACAAAACCAAAGGTGTTACATATAAAGGAAAATGCAAATTAAAGGGAATTTTTATAGAATATGTAGAGCGAAAATCTATTTTTTCGTACAAAAATCGTTTAATTAATTTGTGTGTCCTTTGTTCTTTTTTTGTTGGTTTCGCGGTGCTTCTGTTGACTTTTAGTAAATACTGGTTCGTGGAAAATATTCATACGAATTTGTAGACCATTGTAGTAGATTGTATTTTTTTTTGTGATATGGGTGCAATGGCTCAAATATTGTCAAAATATAAGTTACATAAAATCTGAACTGAGTTTTATTTTCCAATGTTTCTCATATTAAAAATGTTCCGACATTCCCTCGTTTAAATGAAAAGAAAGACATCCAATGTCTTGGCCACCTTTATGCGAATGCTCGAAAAAATTGCGTCGACTATTCCGTCTATGTACCCGTTTCAATGAAAGACAGGGAACGGAAAAAGGTGAAACTTCGAAATGATGTTTTCGTAGCGGTTCTTTTTTCACTCATCATTGGAAAATTGCACAGCGGTCTGCTCTAACGACAAATTTTATATACCAAACATATTATATTTAGTACTCCTATATCGAGCGTTGTTCCTGAAAAGCGGGACAAAACGATACGGTGAGTAAAAACAAGCTTTAACTTATCGTGCACGCATACTCCTGAATTCGAACACACCCATAGACCGTACCATAGAACTCGTACTTACAATGTGGGCGTTCTCTCTTATAAAAAACAGTTTCGCGATTAAATAATCGCATGTCGACGCGAAGCCTTAGCGCCGACATGGAAACAATTATTTATTATAATATTTTTATTATAATATTTGACACTTTGTCGATATAAATCTTGATCAAAATAATTTCAGAAATGTTACACTTTAGGCTATAAATTACCGCATTCTTGAACGTCTCATACAAACTTTTCTTTCCTATTGCTTATACGCACTCTTAGAATATTAGGACCAGTTAGGTGAAGTTGCTTTAAAGAGAAAGTTACAAATATACACTGTGTTCATTTGAAAAGGACCCACCCTTAATATTTCAGAAATCCGACATATTAGAAAAAAATGCCGAAACACGTCAACTTTTAACTTGAGGGGGACACTTTTTAGCGTTAATCTCATAAACGTCAGATTCACCCCCTCCCTCCTGGAGATATTCCCTCCTTTTTTTCAAATGACTTTACGTATCAAGTTATACCTCTTTTAAAAGGTCTGGTAAATCTCTATTCAATCAGTATTGTTTCGCCTTTTATACCAGCCTTCCATCGTGATCTAATCGTAGTGTAAAATTGACCTCTTGCAACTTAAAAAAATTACAAGTAAAAAGACCAATGTTAATAAGAAATAACAATAATAAAGTCTATTTTCAAATTCCTGTCTTTTTGAAATGTTTCCTTTTTTATATCTCTGCAAACTTGAATAATGCGCTATCTTAAATCATCAAGAGATATTGGTTGTGTTTTGTAGACTTCAGATAATTTCGGTTTATCCAATCTCTCACACGGAGGTCAAAATGCGGTGGAGCCCCGTCTTGCTGAAAATATAAGTTATTTTCATCAATCAAAAAATTTCCTTCATCATCTAGTTGGTTTTCCAGACTGTCAACAATTAATGGTTCAATAACGTTATCTAAAAGTTCCAAATATTTTTCACCCGTCAAATTTCCTTCAACGAATACTGGTCCAATAATAGCGTTGCCTAAAATTCCAACCCAACAATTATTTTTTGGGGTGATTGGGAATGACCTTCACGAAAAATATGTGGATTTGTATCATCCCAATAGCGACAGTTATGCTGATTGACAAATCCATTTAAAAAGAAGGTAGACTCGTCTCTAAAACAAATATTATGAACTGATATTTCGTTGGAGTTAAGCTTGTTTGTCATCATTTCACAAAATTCAACTATACGATCGGGATCATCTTCATTTTGTTCGTTCAATAGGTGTATCTTATAAGGGTGAAATTTATGCATGTGAAGAGCGTTATGTACAGAACAGAACAGAACAGAAAGATTTGTTGAGTCTGATACTTTTCTGATGGATGTTGTTGGGTCCATAGCAAAATGTCCAATTACTTCTATTTGTGTGTTTTCGTCTAGAACCCTTTTCCCCTCACTCTTTTTATTCAGGACAGAACCTGTTTCCAAAAATTTTCGGACTAACATTAACACATACTTATGATCGACATGTTTGTCTGGGTGCCTTTCATCAAATATAGTACAACTTTAATTGTCATTATTGTTTTTGTGTTTTGAATTGTCAACATAATACGAGGGGATTACGAAAAGTTACAAGAGGGCCAATTTTACACTACGATTAAATCACGAAGGCTGGTATAAAAGGCGAAACAATAGTGATTGAATAGAGATTAACCAGACCTTTTAAAAGAGGTATGACTTGATATCTAAGGTCATTTGAAAAAAAGGAGGGTACATCTCCAGGAGGGAGGGGGTGAATCTGACGTTTATGAGATTAGCGCTGAAAAGTGTCCCCCTCAAGTTAAAAGTTGACGTGTTTCGGCATTTTTTTCTAATATGTCGGATTTCTGAAATATTAAGGATGGGTCCTTTTCAAATGAACACAGTGTATATTTCGTAATTTACCGTTATTCGTCAATTCTTGCACTTTTTCGAACATGGTTCAAGAATGTGTCCCTGATTGTAGTGAGTTGGAGTGAACCTATAATAAAGCATTTCTTTCAATAATCATAGATTTGTCAAACTGACGGGTTTAACTTACTATAATATAGTTGCTACTTTGAGATGTACCTTCCTTGTTTTTAATTCTTTTATGAAGCAACAAAATACTCTAGCTTTAGTGAAATCTCAAACACGACTATCTTTAACACAGCAGATGGTTTATCGGAGACCTGAAGATCCCAATAAAATTCAGGCAAATTTTCGAAGTATACTGCGGGGTAGAATTCTCCGAATTTTTATGGTACGACTGTAAAATCGAAACTATTCCGTGTCGGAATAGGTGCGGAACTGGTGCGGCCTTTTCCATTCCGTGTCGTTACTGTGGTTCCTTCTACGTGTCGTTCCTGGTGCCTTTTATTACGGGTACGTGCTAGGTGGGGAACTGTGTCGTACTACCAAATTTCTACTCGGGTTTCCACTCTTGTCTCAATTTATGATAAAATATCAAAAACCACTTTTATATCTTTTGAATATAATCCGGTAACACCCAGCGTTTTTGATTCGTCCTTTTTTTGAAATCCTTTTACTTTTAAGAACTGGTTCGATTCCTAGCTTTTCTGCTACATCTGATGCTTCTTTGATCCAGTATTCTACTGGTTTTTCTCTCATTCCCTGCAAGACTTTATAAAGTCCTTGCACTATCGCCACGGATCGTGAAATTATAATATCAGATTTTTGTATCTCCACGTTGGCTCTATTAATTTCACGAAGATTGTCATTCCAGATTTAATTTATTTATTAATTTAAAATCCATCACCGCATGTATTAGACTGCTAGCTTCATATTTTGATTTTGCAGTTGATGAGGAATCTTCAATTTCTTCAAGAGCTTTGACAACTTGTGGTTAATTATTTAAAAGAGCATTAACTGCTTGGACAGACCATCTGGTTTGACTACTGCCTTTTAAGTTTGATTTTTTACACCTTTGCACTATTTTCCAACGTTTGGGGGATCCAACAAAGAAAGAATAAACTTTCTGTACAAGCCCAAAAAAGTTAAGTGCCTCAGGACACGATGAAGCTGCATGTACCCCCAAAAGATTTAAAGAATGCGATAGACTTGGTACAAACTCAGCTAGCTCGTTTATTTGCATGATTCTAGATTGGACCCCTTTATACACGCCAGACATATTAGATCCTTTGTCGTAAGATTGACCGAAACATTTTTGCACATCCAAACCATCAGCACCTAGTTTTTCTAGAATTCGCGATAATATACGTCAGCCACTTTTCTTTTCAGTTTATAAAAATAATAATAAATCTTTGTTTATGGAATGGACAGATTTATTAGTTTGCGTTTTTCAATACTTTCGATACCCTAGGTGGTCCGAACGTGATAAACGATTGTAATTTGAACACTTGTTTACTAAATACGAATGGCATGGGAATTGGGTGCTCGAAACTCATGTGCATGTTTTTCGAGAGCAAAATCAGGGGGCAAGCATGGCGAAAGGAAACCAGGTTATTTCCACATGATTAACAAAAATTAGCTTTTACATCTACCCAGAACGAAGATCATTGAGAGTTTCATAATTAGAGTCTAATTAAATTCAGCAGAACAGCAAGAAAAAAACTTTAATATTGATTTCAAAAAAATCCGAAATAGAAACGAGGAATCAAGACTATATTATAGAGTTACCTTCCGCACTTTTTTTTCAGCAAAATCGTCAATTATGGAGTCATAATTTAAAGTATTAGCTATTTCGCTCTAAATTGATAATATTGCCAATCCCACCAATCGTTCTTGGTACATTGTTGATCGCAAATAGTTCTTGATGAGCTTCATTTTACTAAAACTTCTTTCGCAAGACGCACATGTTGTAGGTAAAGTACAATATATCTTCAGAGCTACGCTTAAGTTAGGAAATGCATCCTGTAAATCGTTCTTATGTATAAGTTCTAACAAAGAACAAGGTTGTAATTGTGATATATTTGGAGATAAATGTAGTGCTTGTTCTTTGAAAACTTCAAGTTCTGATATGAATTCAGCAGAATTCAGATCATTATTATATTTTAGAGCCAAATATTTTTTTAAATCCTTCGAACCTATCGTCATTATTGCCCCCCAGTTAAGAATGCGAAATCTGAATTCAGTTTCCATGTGTTTTCAAGCCTATCATTTATCTCCATCAATATTCGGTCTAATATCATGTTCGTTGGTTGTCTTATTCTTTGTCCCGAAGTAAGTGTGCGCGACTCATCTTCAGCTAATTCGCCAGGCATTCTTTTTCTTTTTGATACTCTTTTCTCGTTATCAATTGTTGTATCAATCAACATTGACTGCGCAATTTCGGTAGCTGTCTCAAACCATCCTTCAAAGCCGGTGTTGCGAAATCTTTTCAGAGTTTCTATCAATCGTTCCAACAGGGATATCGATCGTGCCAAAACGATATCAATTTTTTGAATTTCCTTGTTGATTCGGTTAAGTTCCTTCAAAATGTCATCCCAAATAACCAAGTATAAAACAAATTCGAAATTCATGATTTCTTTCATTAAACTTCTTGCATCGGACTTGGTTTCGGGTGAGTAAGTTCCGTCTTTCAACTCTAATAGCGCATTAGCATATTATTCAGGTTTTTTTTCAATGCACTAACAGCTTCTGACTTCGCTGACCACCTTGTTTGACTGCTACCTTTCACGTTAGCTTTTGTGTGCTTTCTCAATATATCCCAACGTGACGTAGAGGCAACAAAAAAGTTGTAAATTCTTTGCACAACTCCAAATAAACGATTAGCTTCAGGGCATGTAGAAGATGCATGAACACCAATGAGATTCAATGAATGAGCCATACAGGGTATGAAAATAGCGTATTTATTTTTTTCCATGATTCTGGCCTGGACACCTCTGTATGTTCCAGACATATTTGAGGCGTTATCATATGACTGGCCACGACAATCATTTAGGGATAAACCATCGTTTTCTAGTTTTTGAGAAATTATGTTCGCCATATATTCGCCAGTTTTTTGGTGTACCTCGATGAAATCGATGAACCTCTCCCGTATTAGACATTCTCCGTTTTCATTAATATGGACGTACCTAATTACTTCACTCATTTGTTCAGAGTGAGATATGTCAGGGGTACAATCAAACATGACTGCATAATATTTTGCAGCTTTTATTTCTGTTATAATTTCTTTCCGAACTTTTTGCGACATTATAGCAATCACTTCGTTTTGCGTAGTTTTAGATAGGTACGATACTTGTCCTTTCTTGAGTGACTCTAATTTATCCTTTAAAATGGTATTATGTTTTGCCAAGAGAACTATCAGATTCAAAAAGTTACCATTACGCGGCGAAGGAGTCATTTTCAACAATGAACTGATATGTTCATTAGAGCCTCGGAAAGAAAGACAATTAGTTGCTCAATATAAAACAACATCAAATATAATACGAAGAACACCTCTCCACTTATCCTTCTCAGTCTGTATAGTTTCTTCTAAATCCTTGTTAATACCGCTACAAGTTGCTAAAGTGTTAGTGAGATTTATCCACTTCATCATACAACGTGTGTGTTGTATGGATGACTCGTGCAGAGGCAGTTTCTCTGAAATTTTCTTCCAGTTTACAAATCCGGTAGATGTCAATGTTGAACGTATCGATACGTTAGCAGCACTGTCAAAAAGTTTACAGGCAACACAGAAAAGTGCATTGTTTTGTTCAGAATATACTAGCCATTTCCTAAATATTTTGCTGCCGTTAGGCATTAACTTATTCCAGGTTCCAAGAGTAAGACATCTACCATCTCTTCTAGTCGATGAAAAGTCTATCTGTTCTGGATAGTTAAAAAATATGCCGGATATAAAGCTGCAGATATAGCTCCTAATATTGTCCGTGATCAAATCCACATCCGGCCAAGAAGCAGGGTCAATTGGCACTATTTGACTTAATGTTGATTCCACTAATAATTCCGTATCTTCTTGATCTGCCGGAGTACTAATTTTTATTATATTTTCGCTTTCCTCGCTTTTTCGAATTATATCGGTTTTGTCAAAACCAGATTCGCCGTGGTATATATCTTTACTTTCTTCTAGATTGGCAAGTGTTTCAATATTATTCTCTGAAGTGGCAGAAGTTGAAGGTGCAACCAGTTCGTTAATGGAATCATGGAAGATACAGTCTCTTTTTGTCGAACGGCTTTATCTTTAGCCCGTTTACGATACTCCGCACCAGAGAATAAGACGTAACAAATAAATATATTTTGCAACGAAATTCGTGGAAATTGCGATTATATGAATATACATATGGAATAGAAAATAAAGCTTATGTAGAGAATTTGAAAATTAATAAGAAATATATAAACATGGGAGGAAGCAAAATTCTCAAATGATCAGATGTTCAAATTTTCAAAAACTTCTTACGGTAAGATACAGATTTACATTGTGAACCAACTTTATAATATATTGTTTTATCGATTTGATTAGTAACGGTAATATAAGTTTGAATTGTAACTCACTCTTATGAACATAGGCCAAGTAGGTATAGCACAAATCGCAAATTTCCTTCACTCGAACTATTTTAGTTTGTAACTTCACTTGTAAGTAATTGGTCTATATTTTAGTGAGTTGATGTGAACAAAATTACTAACTCACTATTCACCGCGTCTATGCAATTCGTTTTACCGAGCAGGTTAAGTCAGAGTCTCGAATTGTTTTTGGAAAGTTGCTGCAAGTGAGTTCATGAACTCTTGCATTGTGGCTGTTTCTTGAGTTTTGAGTGTCTGGTTTTTGCCATCCCAGACTGGTTTGTTGGGATCTCTGGCAGCAAAAGTGCGGGCTGATTGTTGGGTGGGAGATGGACGGGGTTTTGGCCGCATTGGGCAAATGCGAGCGTTTGCCGTGTGCTCGCCTTTGCATAAAGCACAGCGTGCTGGGGTATTATGTGGTTTTTTGCAAACGGTGGAGAGATGATCTTGGCCGCATTTGACGCATTTTGGCGTGGCTGTGCATTTGGTTTGGCTATGCCCGAAGAGCTGGCACCGGTGGCATTGGGAAATTTCGTTATTTCGTTTTAGAGATTCCACTTTGATGCGGAGATCGAATAAGGTTGAGATGTCGAAAACTTCTTTTTCGGAACGGGGAAGTAGGACTAATACCATTTTCATAGGTGTTTTAATCCCGTTGACTTTGCGAGTCATTCTGTAGGCATTAAAAGGGTGAAAACCTAAATCTATTAATTCATCTAAAACATCGGAATTTGTTATATCGGTCGTAAGACCTTTGAAGACAGCGTAAAGCTTCTTCTCGTCTGCGGTTTGGAAAGTATGATACTGAATGTGAAGTTCGTTGTCTAAAACTTTGGTAAGGTTTCTATAATCGTCGGACGATGACGGCGAAATTTTGACACCCTGTTTTGTGGTGGAAACGGAATTGTATTTGATGTTTTTATCTTTTAATTTATTTTTTACAATGATCCATTTGTTCTCTTCTCTAATAATGACCGGAGGTATTTTGTTTTTGATTTCGTCAGGGCTTTTTTGCGTGGTCTGGGTTTGGGTGGTTAGAATTGGTGTACTCACATTTTCCGCGTGTGAATATGACGTGGAGGCTTCTTGGCTTGATGGGAGAGGTGGAAAGTCCTCTCTGGGCCTGGTGGTGGGCTCGTTGTTAGTTTGGATCGTAGATGTTTTTTCTTGGGTTTGGAAGGACTTCAGTTGTTGTTTCGCCTCCTCAAGTTCTGCCTGGGATTTTTCGAATGCGGCCTTTAGTTCGGCGTAAGCGTTTAGTATCTTCCCAATCTTTCGGTTTAATCCGGAAATTTGCTTCTTTTGGCTCTGGTTTTCTTCCAAAAGTGCGTCGAGATCGACTTCCTCGTCGTCAGCCCCGTCACCCGGGTTGGATGACATGGTTGAGAACGGTGAAGGTTGCGAATAGAATGAATCACACGCTGGCGCGTAGTTACGAAAAAACACAAAAGTCGTCCGTTTGGAAGTTTCAGCAAAGAATATATACATACTGAACAAGAAGCGTCACTCCCACGCAAAATTCGTATAGGATTTTTAGTGCGCAGGTTACCTAAATATAACGGATTGACATAAACAGCTGATTTCGCACCAATAAGAAATAAGATTTCACTTTGGCGCTCAAACACCTTTAAAACTTGCCAGGACAGGATTTAAGGGGACGACGGAAATATGTTCCGAAGTTACGTGAGATGAATGGTTTTTCTTCGTTCAAAACTTATGGTGTTAATCAAATATCAAAACTTTATGTCTGATTGGTTTCCATCCCATTTGACTTAACGATAATCAATTCGAATAAATTCCTGAGTCCGTGCGTTTAGCGTTTTGTTAGTGCGCAGGCTACCTAAACTCACTCAAGGTCACAAAAATCTGTTAGTACGATTTTGTTCCTAAATTACCGAGAGTGACGCTTCTTGTTCAGTATGTATATATTCTTTGGTTTCAGTATAAACTTATGGGAGTCCGTCGACTAGGTCGGTATCGCAGAGCGGCGCAGGGCGGTCGAAAAATATCCGCGCTGGGACCCTATGTTTGAGTTCACTCGTAAAACTTCGCAAGCGATATACCACTTGCAACGGTGTGAGGGATGTCGTAACTTGATACGAATCGCCAATAATTGAAAGCTAATTCGGTCACGTGATTGTTATTGTGTGGAGTATCATAACCTCATTCACGATATAAATATTCCGGTTATTTATTTGAAACGAAATAGTGAAATGTTTTCACTATTCATTATCAGTTTTATTTTCGATCCATCGGTCGTACACATTTACGTGACACGAGTCTCAGATAAAAAGCGCCGGTACAGAAAAATATTCTTTCAACTGATTACAGAATGACCAATTTTATGTTGCGAACGATATTCAACGAATATTAAACAAGGTTGGTCATAACTCCAAAACTTCTTCGTTGCTGAACGCATTTCGTGTTGGTAATAAGGACGAAAAGTAAGTAAAAAGTACTAATGTCTAAATTTCTATGAAAGTTTATTTCACTTATATTTTAGATTTGGCAAGACATGCATATTAAAATAATATAGAAAGAAGTGGAGATATGGAAATATGCTAAAGGAACAGGTGGAGGTGTTACTACAGAGATCACATAGAGTCAAACTGAAACAAATGTCCTCACTTTTATTAACAAAGTATTTACAGTTGTACATACTGCAGTACATAAATCAGCTGTATATTTTGTAAGAATAATTACACCTCTCGATATATTGTTATAAATACATTGTTTTAGGATATAA
This sequence comes from Novius pumilus, assembly GCA_020654155.1. Taxonomy (NCBI): domain Eukaryota; kingdom Metazoa; phylum Arthropoda; class Insecta; order Coleoptera; family Coccinellidae; genus Novius; species Novius pumilus. The sequence continues at coordinate 90,527 of JAIFOV010000033.1, forward strand.
CAATCTATTAGGATAGTGCCAATCCCATTCTTCGTAGAAATGGTTGCGATCTTCTAAGACAAAAAAAATGAATCGATTGTGAAGCAGAGATTTAACCATATGTTACCAGCTATTGCCTCAACGGATAACCAGAGTCTTCTAAACTATCATTATGTTAATAACTAATTACCTACTGCCAGTAAAACTGCAACAACACTTGAATAAAATAAAAGTTCTAAAAATAATGCATAATTGTCTTACCCAGGAAGTAATATTGATTGGGGTGGTTTTAATTCCCTGAGCGTCTAAATGGCCAAATGTCGAAAAGAACATTTAAGGAAAAGATGAACGTTGAAACATTTGTGTTGCCATTAAAGGCTGAAAATATTCACAGAATCTTTTTACCTAGTAAGTAAAATTGATTAGGGTAGTTTTCATGGAGTTTAATCATCACTTCTTGTATGTTGGAGTTATTCCAAATGAAGGCATCATTTGTGCTGCCGGGATACTTGGCATTTACATTTATGATCCTCATTTGGGAATCACATGCCTATAAATTAAATAACGATATGCCTTTATAATAAATATATTTTTCAATATTTACCAACTGCACATTTATAGAATGGTAATTTTTTCTGTTCACATAGGAACATTCATTATAAATGGGATCATCTTTAGATGGCGCAACAATTGCAACATGGGTGCAATCAATGCATTCAATAACACCCGGAAAATTGAATTTTTCATGAAATCTACAACTTGTTATAACAAATTCTTTTATACATATTAAATACAATTTTAACTTACCCAGATCGGTTTTTCTCCAATTCCTTCATATTTTTGGGGAAATGGACGAATCGGTTGAAAATTATTGGTTCATTTAATACATCTACCACTTCGCCAAGACATCTTGAAAGGGACGATTGGCTTAACGCGACGTGTACGTTAGAAGCCGTGTCTAATTGATAGCTGCCACTAGCGAGAAATCGAAGGGATGCTAATACCTGAATAAAATACTTCGTGAGATGAATTGTTGTTAATTGATTATGACAAAAACATTTTACCTTAGTCTCAATACTTATAGCCGACTGTCGATTTCCTTGGTGAATATAAGGAGACACTACAACATAACATCTCGCACTAAATTTTTCGGTAATCGAAACATTGCAACAAATTGCGAATCACTAAGTTCGAATGCATCAAATCGACTATAAAAGGGTCTTCGCTGTTCTGCTACCGAATCTGCAGCTACATCAACTATTTCCCCGATCACTACCATTGCAACTTCGTCTGCACTTGCCATTTTTCTCACAAATCAACCAACAAACTAACTTCAACCGATAAACTCACTCCACGAGGTGTACTTTAAGGTTAGAATGTTATCACAGAACTAGTTACTCGTGATACGTCACTTTCTTGCGGAATACAATTTCCGCATGCAGTTCTCCGCTCGATGTTTTGTTTCGGAAAATTACGAACCGTCATATTCGAGAATACCAATTTTGCGGGGATCTATCATAAAATGATATGAAACGGTAATAAATAACAATCTGAGAATTTTTTAAAACATGTTCGGCTATATTCAACAAGTGGATAACGAAATTAAATTAATTTGGAATCACCAAAATATTGAATTAGGTTATGATACTTCATACAATAACAATCACGTGACCAAAATACCTTTCAATTATTGGTCGATTTTATAGATCTAGTTACGACGTCTCTCACACCGTTCGTAAATTGAATACAATCGGTGTGATCATAGACATAGTAAATATAGACTGCGGATCTGACGACGTACATTGAAGCCTGCTTAGAAAGAGAAATAAGACCGAGCGGACCATCCTTCTCTCTCTAATCGGCGGAGCTACGTGCCCCTACCGACTCCCCACTCGAATAATCAAAGCATCTGGAGCAATTTGAACACTACTTTTAATATATTATTACGAAAGCGGTGTTGGCTCAGGAGTCAGGCGTTGGACTCGGAACGTGAAAGATTTGGGTTCAAAGCTAGAAAAAAATATTTTTTTGGTTTTTTTTTGTTCAACTTTTTTAAAATATCTTAGATTGAAGTTCATTAAATAAAATAAGTTATTATCAAATAATTTTTTTTGATGATATGTTTATTGGAAAAATAGGACAGATCGTTCACTTTTACGAATAACCTATTGTACTAGGCCGAGAAATGGGAGGAAACAACACAGTTCCTAAAGGAGTGATATTTTCAATCAGAACCCTTTTAATGGTAAAACAAAATTTTTTCACAGCTCAAAACGAAAACTGTAAATGGAAAGAAACAAGAATAATATGGACTGAATGATAATTCAAACCGCGGAAGAACATGATTTAGTTCGAAAACTGTAAATGCTTGATAAATTAGAATTTCTTCGAAATTTTCAATCTACACATATTCGAGTACTTTCAGGTTGGTGAATGAGAATTCGCAGATGAAATAAAATCATGGCAAAACAAAAAAGGAAAGTGATAAAATAATGAAATCGAATTTTTTTTATGCGAAAATGAAAAGTTTCAAATACAGTTTTAATGGGAACACCAAACGGACAGACATTGATTAAAATTTTACATAACTAAAACCATAATTCGATAATAAATAATTGTTAATATTCTATTTTGTATTTTTCGACTTACGAATGTGCATAACATCCGTTCGTTTCAACCTCGCTTATCAGCTCCCAAAAAAAGAAGAAACAAAATAATCTAAAGTTTGTGGCGCGGTAGCTGTAAATATGGACCTATATAATATGTAATAATGTTGTAACACAATTTGATAATCAATTGGTCAGCTTCTATTTTGTATTTTTCTACTTTATAAAATATAAGTATTTATCAACATGTTTATTGAACTATATTCTAAGATATTTGAAAAAAAAGTTGAACAAAAAAACACCAAAAAAAAATTTTTTGTCTGGATTTGAACCCAAATCTTGCACGTTCCGAGTCAAACGCCTGACTCCTAAGCCAACACCTCATTCGTATAAACATATTAAAAGTAGTGTTCAAATTGCTCCAGATGCTTTGATTATTCGAGTGGGGAGTCGGTAGGGGCACGTAGCTCCGCCGATTAGAGAGAGAAGGATGGTCCGCTCGGTCTTATTTCTCTTTCTGAGCAGGCTTCAATGTACGTCGTCAGATCCGCAGTCTATATTTACTATGTCTATGGGTGTGATATTCAAACATAGGGTCCCTGGAGATCTTTCGAGACTTCTCGAGCGCGGCGCGGCTCGCCGCCGTTCCGCTCTACCGACCCAGTGGACGGACGACGGAGCGGAATTATCGCAAATTTGGTCGTTCTTGACGTCATCTGTTTAGTCTAGACATGGAGATATTTGTCGATATGCGTGCACCATTCTTTATTCCAATAGATTCCTCCCTCTGTTCACTTGCATTTAATCTCGCGATGTTTTTTCTATTGATATGGACACGCAAAATAAGGGACCGTTTCACGAAATTGTGTAGTTTGCCTTTCAATTTCAGGCCTTAATAGTTGAAAAAGCTTAAAAAGCATGTCTGGAGACATCCTGAAGTATTCAAAAAAATTAAATTTGCCAAATTCTTTCCTTTTCATATTAATGTCATGAACCCATTTCCTCTTTTTTTGAATTTTATCTTCTTCAGCATCCGCCAAAGTAGCAAATAGAAAAACTTCTTCGTAATGCGAACAACGATTCAACGATAACTGACGCGATAACTCGGTATATCGTTTTACCGACCTGGCCGCCCGCCCCACAATGGACGAACCTACACTTTTTGGCGGCGCGCCGCGCCGCGCCGACCCACCGACCTAATGGACGGCCAGCTTAAGACGACAGACTTTCGATAAAATATGACGAGGTTCGACAAAAATAAGCAATCCATTGTACGTCGATATCTTCAATAGCGATACGAATCAAAACATCGCTTTCAGCTCTTTCGGTAAAGACCAAACAAGTATTGCAAAAGTGCAGTACAGTCAGCAGTTTATTTCTTCTACTATTCTCTTCTACTTTCTCTACTATTTCTCACATTCCGCAATAACAGGGTAGGAACCGCATCAGATTTTAAAATTCGCACCTTTTCGGGAAGATAATTCATTAACCTGTACCTCATGGGCAACTCGAACGCACTTGCCGCGAAATGCTCCGAACAAACAGCTCCTAAAAAGTAATACGATTAATTTATAATCTAACCTCAAACATTGATTTTAAATAAACGTGTTGTTTCCAAAACTTACTATGCCTGAAAATCAACTCATCATTCCTGTTGCAAGCACTAAGCCATTCTAAGGCAACCTGTCTGCTTTTGGAAACCTGAAATATCGAATGTCCGTTCCTATGTTTTTCGAGTAATTTTTGCAACACGCAACTGCACAGCCCGGCATGTCGAAATAAACAAGACAACGCAACGTTCCAAACAAAATCAGTATTCCAAAATAGAAAAGAAGAGCTAAATAAATAATAAAGGGTTCCGTTCTCGCAAAATTGTGTTGATAACTTTTTCAAGCAGATCAAAAGACTGAGCGGGAAAAGATTTCTACAGCGTTGTCGGACAATAATCTATCGCGTTGTATCATATCGAAAGCGGCCATGATTTTTCTATGCGGATCACAAGTAAAAATCGTTAGATAACACAACGAATCATAAGTTGTGGTAACACCGCATCCCGTGACGTCATCTGAGTGATGCGCGAACTTGGACGATTTTGGGAAAATTTGTGCACACACCTGGTTTCCTTTCGTCATGAGGGCAAGGAGTCAGTCTTAGTCGAGAGCTAACCGGGATTGGTACCCAAGGTTCCAGAGAAGAAATTGATTTCTAAAAAATACGTCACATCAGAAGTGGAATAGATCTACGAACGATCAGTTTGTTTGAAAAGCGCAAAAGAAACACGGTTGTCGCGAATTCTTCCGTTGCGTTGTTTTCATTTCGAAGTGAAATGTTCGATAAATGTGAGGAAAGTAAGTGCTAATCTCTATTCCGGTAGATCATCATATTGTACCGGTGCGAAAAGTGCTTTTACGTCGTGTTATGTGTTGGGTGGTTCTTCGAAAGTGTCCGATTTCTCAGGAAGAACGACCGTCGTCGATTGTTAGAAAGGGTATAGCCAGGTAATCGGAGTTAGCCGGCCAAAAATTAATTTGGGATCTTTTCTGTGTGGTTCGATTCCACGTACCCTACGATGCATTTTTCCGTGATACAGCTCTCCCGATCACACCGCATCACCCGGATATTAGTAGAATACGAAACAAGTCGTTATATAATGAAAAACGACACTGTGCCTTAACGGATCAACTTAGAGACTTCTGCTTTGTCGCGTTGGAAAGCTGAGAAAAAATGTCACAAACCAAGGCCTTTTCTGGTTGGATTTGAGCTTACCAAAATGATCACCGAGCAGGTTAATGTCGGAAGAAGACGAAAATTCGACTATTTCATCATCGCTAGCATAGTGAACCGAACAGGGACTGCTCCGGCTGCACTTTTTTTTAATCCTCAATCTGCTACAAAACTTTTCTCACCGGTTAGAGCCAGTCCAACCAAGGCGTTCTCGCGCCTTTTGACGTTTCCTCTTTCCGAGAGGCCGCTCTCTGGAAGGTTTAACAGAATGCACAAGTGATGGCTCTCGGATGTCGCGCGAGAACGCCGTGGTTGGACTGGCTCTAACCAGTGTGAAAAGTTTCGTAGAAGATTGAGGTTTAAAAAAATGTGCAGCCGGAGCAGTCCCTGTTCGGTTCACTATGCTAGCGATGATGAAATAGTCGAATTTTCGTCTTCTTCCGACGTTAACCTGCTCAGTGATCATTTTGGTAGGTTCAAATCCGACCAAAAAGGCCTTGGATGGTGGCATTTTTTTCTCAGCTTTCCAACGCGACAAAGCAGAAGTCTCTAAGTTGATCCGTTGAGGCACATTATCGTTTTTCATTATATAACGACTTGTTTCTAATTCTACTAATATCCGGGTGACACGGTGTGATCGGGAGAGCTGTATCACGGAAAAATGTATCGAAGAGTAGGTGGAATCGAACCACACACAAAAGATCCCAAATCAATTTTTGGCCGGCTAACCCCCCTTACCCGGCTATACCCTTTGCAGTAAAAAGCGCGTAAATATTTCTTGACTTCGAAATATTCCTATGTAGAGAAAAGTCTTTGTGGTAAGTGGTTCCTTTTTCTTTTTGATTCCGTTGATGAAGACGCGAGGAATATTTTCTCAAAAAAAGGAGAGGAGAAACAACGTACGTATTTGAATTGAAGATTTCGTAAGATACAGCTTGTTACTTTTTTCAATTCAAATTTGAATTTTGTACCATGTTAAGAGCGAAAATATGGCATTTTATTAAGATGTTTACGTGAAATATTGTTTGCTTAGAAATTAATAGGTGGAGACAGCACGGTAGATGGTATCAAACAAAATACAAAATTTGATTCATGATTTTGTTTAGAATGTTTGTTCCGTACTTCACGTTACTGAAAACATTTGTCGATGCGAATTGTTATTTTCAATATCGATCTTGAAAGCACAGATTATTGGAGGCAGGCAGATGATTTTTTATCGTTCACTCCAAGTGAAGAATGATTTTTGACACCCAAATAATCAAAAGCAAATAGTTAATTCGTTATTATTTACTCCCGACTGATGGAAAATATTATTCTTGATTTTTTTGTGTCTTTTGATTGAATGTCGAGTTTCGAAGCGAATAGAAAAATGAAAGTTTTGTTCAACAAACGTTTAATTCGAGATGATAACTACGTCTTTTGATTTTATACGCGTCCCAACACAAAATTTCATGTGGATTTAGATAAATGGATTACTTTCTCTTACACTGATGATATTTTATTGTCGAAATGTTTTGTGCATTTGTAAACATTGGTCAATGTAATTCTCTTTGAATTTCAAATTAGATTGACGGTAAAATGAATTCATCTGGATTCTGACAAATTAAATTTCGGAGTTGGTAAGATTAAAACAACGAGTTTCAAGTTTGAGATTAATTTTTCTTCTGCAGCATAATGTCTATTGGTTGTCACGTTTGAGAAGTTCAATTGTCCTAACTTTATGAAGTTCCCCGAATAGTTAAACAATGAATAACTGTTTAATTTTTTGCAGGTAAGTAGAGGATGGGTTGGTTTATAATAAAAGTGATTCACTTCAATAAATAAAATAAACGTTCAGCCAAAAAATCAATAATTAAAATGTATTTGTCGCATTTTGATATTGGGTTTTGAATTTGTCGGTTTTTGAAATTAACTGCAATGGATTTGTAGGATTTTGATTTTTAATGAGAGAAAAATATTAGGTACAAAGAAAATGAGTTCAAAGTAAATAAAACTTAAACCACTAAGTCATGGATTTCTTCAACGGTTTCGCAGATATCACTGCGTTACAAATTGAAAAGAAAATTGAGTACCCACTTTGAAATGTCATGATTTTTTATTTATACGTATCGTTTAATAAATATACATACAAATTTTCTTTCCATCACGTCTCTTTTTTTCCCGCAAGAATGTGCCAGATTATATTAGGAATTAAAACGTCAAAACATATTTTAAAGAAATGTAATGAAGTAAACCAATTTTTTTTAAAATTATTGAAGTCTAATTATATGATTTAAGTTCAAAAAAATCTACAAAAATATTATCCATGAAATTTTTATAAAAAATATAGTGGAACTTTAACTTTTTCTTTTGTGCTTCGAATGATCTTGTCCTTTTAATCGCCAACAGTAATCACCTAGCATAGTCGTGTCCCAACGGCCTTGAAATCGTTCTTCAAGCTTCTTCATATCCTGGTGAAACCTCTCACCCTGCTCATCACTGACCGCACCAAGATTAGATGGAAAAAAAGAAAAATGAGAGTGAAGAAAGTGAATTTTTAATGACATTCTGCAACCCAATTTTTCGTATGCTTTTAACATGTCGTTCACTAGCTGTTCCGCATTGTCGGCTCTGTGGTTCTCTAAAAACCCTTTTATAACTGCTTTCAGTGACAACCAGTCATCAAGTTCCGTATTAGTAAGCTTTTGTCAAAATTTGGGTCTTGCATCAAAGTGCGTATTTGTGGTCCCATAAATATCCCTTCTTTGAGTTTGGCATCACTTAACTTTGAAAATACTGTCTACAAATATAAAAAACCATCTGCCTCTTTATTCATAGCCTTCACAAAATTTTTCATCAAACCGAGTTTTATGTGGAGTGGTGGTAAAATTACATTTTTCGGATCGATCAATGGTACATGTTTCACATTAGATTTTCCGCTTATACACTCTGACCTTTCGGGCCATACTTTTGTAATGTAGTGTTTTTGGGTAGCTCTGCTGTCCCACATACAAAGAAAACAACAGTATTTAGTAAATCCGCCCTGTAATCCGAGCAAAATAGCTATAACTTTGAGATCAGCGCATACTTTCCAGCTGTAGTCCTTGTATTTTATCAAATTTAATATTGATTTCATGTTTTCATATGTTTCTTTTAAAACAGTTGAATATGCTATTGGTACTGACGCATACTTGTTGCTATTGTGCAGCAATACCGCCTTCAGGCTTGTTTTTGAACCATCAATAAATAAACGCCAGTCTTGTGTTTCGTAAGGAATATTCAACTCGCTCATCAAAGTTTGTATATCGTTGCAGTAACATATGTTTTCCAAATTTGAAAAAAATGAAGCCAGTTGTTTATTACGTTTTCGTTGCACAGATACATTTGTGTTAGGAGCCAACAAATTCCACTCTTTTAATCTAATCAAATCATTGAATTCATTTTGATTTATCAGGTGTGGACGGCCAGGACCAAGAGAACTAGTTGAAGGTAAAAACTCGGGATCTTCGCAGCCTTCATTACATTCTACAATATTTGAAAAATCGGGCTCTTCTGTAGTCTCAATTTCATTGTTGGAGAGAGGTAAAGGAGGTGGCATTTCTTCACTGTGAGGTACTGGTTTTGACATAGAAGGAACGTCAGGATACTTGATGTTGTGTTTGATTTTCTTTGTAAAACCACGTATATCAGTCATGCAAAAGTAACAATCATTAAAATGATTACTAGGTTCGCGCCATAAAGCTGGTACGGCAAATGTCATTGACGTCTTGTTCCCGTTTAACCATGATATCAGAGTAGCATAGCACGAAACACAAAAAAACTTGGGTATCCATGGTTTATCTTGATTAACAGCATGTCCAAAGTAGAGTAAATATGCACTTCTCACTTTTTCGGAAACATTTTTTGTTTGTGATTTCACTATATACTGTCCGCAAACATAACAAAACTTATTTGGTACATTTAAGCAGCTGCGACGACCAGTTAGTCCAGTATCCATGTTGGTTTTTCAAACAAATATGTGTAAAGATGTTGACGTTATCGAATATAAACGATTACTAAACAAAACAAAAAAATAAAAAAGTACAATACATCAAAAACGGTAACTGTCTTTTACGCGTAAAGTGAAGGTAGTAGAAAATAATAATTGACATGTACCTCGAAAACTAGACGTGATGGATACCACATATGTTTGGAACATTTAATCTATGACTCATTACCTATTCATTCCAGCTAACAGTTAAGAGGGTACCAAAATCGTGTAACGCAGTGTATTTTCTCCGGTAGGTTCAGGTTGCAGTAGAAATCCGTCTCCTAAGACATCATATTTTCCTAGAAGTTCCTTATAGTATCGAAGATTGTCTATTTCTGGCCAATTTTCGACCCAGTGTTTTTCCAGTAAGATAACATCCATAAGTTTTTCTCTTTTGATAGGCACACCAGCCAAAACAACAGATTGTGCGATATCCCCAACTGATTTCCCACGTCGCACTAAAAATCTTTTACTCATATTGAAACGAAAATGCCACTGTGCTGGTGGTTTAAGTGCGGTTACAGAATTCTGTTTCCAGTCACATACCGGAAAATCACTTCCCAATACAGAAACAGTCCCATGTACCTTGAATATGTCGACAAACTCTTCCGGTGTCTTTCTTTTTGATAATCTTCTCAATCCTTGCAAATACCCTATGTGGAGGAATGAATGAGTGTCCAGCTACAGGAAATATTAGCTGTAGATTTTTAACATTGAAGGGCGCATGTACACTTAGCCATTTGAAGCACATAGTAATCATTATGTAGTTCTTATTCTGCCCCCCACAACCATCAGCTACAAGGCGAACAGTATCTATATTTTCGAAGTTAGTGTTGCACAGTTTATGAAATATGGCACTAGCAATTTCATTGGCTCCCTTTGAATGCTGGTCTTCGGTCCATGTATATAAAAAAACATTTTCTTTGGAGAGTGGTGAGTGTGATGTGTCCGTGACTGCAGCAAAGTTATACGTGTACAACTGGCGGCTGTAGTAAACAGATTGATCGGGTATCCTTGGCATTGCTTGGTTCTTCTAACAGTCGAATGATATTATTTTCAAGCCTTCCCTTTCTTCTCTGAGTGACTCAAAATACGCATTGGCTCGTAGTTTATGTACGCGCTTCTCAATCGTAAGTTTTTTTTCAGTTCCTGGTTCTTTTCCACTATAATCTTTTCAGTTAATTGGAGGCAAGTCGAACAAAGATCTGTTCTTGATGATCCAAATCCAATATTGTAGCAGGTATTGAAAAAATGTCGAAAATAACTCTTCTTAACCGCAACGTACGAGAAACCCATTTGCAATTCCTGACAGTATTGTCGCCACATTTTTGATATGTTCAACTCCGAAGGTAAATAACCGCGGCTGCTTCGATTTCTGCAGTAATGCGATTCAATAGTTTTGTGTCGCTCTATGAATTTCATTACAGAGGATTTTTTTTGGGCACATTTTTTGGTTTTTCGGTCACCTCCTCTATTTTCACGTGCCATCTGTTTGCCTTCATAAAGTCGTTTTAGTACACCGAGTACGCGATCCTTTTTCAATCTTAAAACGCCGAGAAATGCTTTTTGGCAAACAGGTATTTTTTTGGACGAATCTGTACAGCCGATGTAGTACTTAATTCAAAAGTTTTTTTATATTTTGCATTGCCAGTATGTCCAGCAGGTTTAATATTTGTTGTTTCATAAAATTTTTAAATGTAATTATCCGGATATATCTTATTTTTATGACAATAAAAATTTTGATGGAATTGTTTCACGTCACCCATTAACAAGGCACTGCATCTATAAGATTTAGTAGCTTGTTGATATATTGGATACAACGGCAAATCTTGTGCTTTATATCTGAGAAGAAAAATATTCTTCTAAAAATTTTTTGTATTGAGATAAAAAAAAATTGCTTACGTTTCTTGTTTTCCGACCGCTCGTTTCCATAGATCTGGCCGTGCAACTCGTTTGCGAGCCGTACCGTCTGGTAACGGCTTGGGAAATTCTCCCCACTCGCTATGATCTGCCATCATTGTATAACAAATCCACGTTGATAACAACTTTGCGGATAATATTTAAAAACATTAACAAAAAACAAAACTGTTTATTAAATAATACAACACACGGCAGTCTAGCTAGGTAGCATTTACGGAAATGAAATTAAACCGTTGAGACACGTCCACGATCACGACGATCACGTGGTTTCGAAAGGCTGCTGTAATTCGTGGATTTGGATTTGCCGGGTTTTGATTTTTACGTCGTTCGGATTTGTCGGCTTTTGAAATTAACTCGATTTTTTAGACGCAGGAAATTATAAAAATTATCGCGTTTTGCACCGGAATTATTGTGTTAGGATGTAGACGTCTGGAAGACGAATTTTTTTATGTATAAAACTCATTTTCCTCGAAAAATGGGGTTGTCGGCTTTTGAAACTAGGCGACTTAATTGTTGAGTGTTTCTCAAAACCTAATTACAGTGGAGTATACAATATAGTGCAGTTATTAACTTTGAGACAATTTTGTAAATCGTAAGTTTTCTTTTGGACACAGAATACTTGTTGGTTGGAACTCTCATCATGTGAAATGACGACACAATAATTGAAACCATTTGAATGTTTCAATAAATTAAATATATGGTAGTTGTTTAAAGTTATTGTATGATAATGTTTATTATTGATTTGATTTCAATTTGGAAGTGTAGGATGATGAAATGAAGAGGAAATAGATTGATAACATGATAATCTTGTATTCCCTGTTAGAACTTGAATTGAGGGCTTTATTACCACCATCTACGCCGGAATAATTTCTAGAATTTCGTATCGGTAAACCATAAAGCATCCTTGGGGTAGTGATTATATCGACTAATTGCTTTTTTAAAAGCGTGCAAAAACGACAAAACTTTGTTAGTCAATGTTGAACTTGGAACAATAAATCGTTCTAAAACCAGAATTTATTTCAACCATTAACCGGCACACAGGCACACACATCACGAAACTATGTAATAATATTAGTACGTCTCAAATATCAGGTGGCGCAAGTGAAAATACGGTATCAGGAAGTTTAACCGGTACAGTACCATTAAGAAATTAAACGAAATCATTTCATATAGATGACAATTGTTTGGTAATTTTAATTTGATTGGAACGAAACAGTAATGAATTCAGCGCAGTGTTTGGCGTGTGAGGTGCCAGGTTGTGTTACAGTTGTTTTGAACACTTGGCTTTGGCTCAAGCACTTCGCATATTTCACTCGTTTGACTATTTCTTTCACTTTTGTTTCGCACGAATTAGATGTCATAAATCTATTAAATACACATTGGTCTTGACCAATTTTTAAGGCTCGCGCAAACTGACGCGGTAGCGGTAGCGGTGGCGGGCGCGGTGGCGGTACGATCGGGTCGCGGTTGGCTATAGGCGCACACCGAAGCGATCATCATTTAGCGATCGTACGTTATAAAAGTAACTCTTACAATTTAATTTGTTTGGAGAATGGAACGGGAAGAAGAAGCTTTACTTCTGGCTTTGTTAGCGGATGAAGATGATGAACAGCAAAGGTAACTTTAAAATATTAATGCAGTTATGTTTCAAAAATGTGAATATATACCTATATTAAAAGAATTGATTTAAATTTATTTATTTATTTAAAATTAATTTTTAGGAAAAAACGTCGAATTTGGGTACACGATATAAACTTGAAAGAGAGTACCTGGGAGAATTTCATGTACTCTTCCATGAATTGAAAGAAGATGAAGAAAGATTCTTCATCTATTTCAGAATGAACGTGGAATCATTTTATATCATTTTAGATGCTATAAAAGAAGATATTGTTAAGGAATTCACTAATTGTCGAAGACCCATACAACCAGAAGAACGACTGGCAGTCACACTACATAAGTTTTGAAACATCTTATGTTGAGCCAAGTGTGAACAGAAATTTGGATTCGATCATTTGCAAATTTCATATTGTACATACAGAAATAGAAAATTAGTTAATTCAGTTCTTGCTTTGGTTCCGAATATTTTTGAGCACTTATTGTTCGTATTCAATGTCATTGGTAAATATCAGATGGACTATTGTCGAAAATACATAAGAATTGATTGAAATTTCAAAAATATCGAAAGTAAACCATCGTAGATGAAGCACAGTAGTTTACTCGTGGTATATAACTCAGAGGATTATGATAATTAAAAATAAGAGTATAAATGAAAAAAAATTGTTATATTGAAAAAAACTTATTATAGGTATATCAATAATGGTGAATTTCAATTCATGATAATGAAGTTGAGACCTCGTCTTCTTCTAACTGCTCCAATTCATATCGCATTATCATTTTCGACACTTCATATTTTACAAGCACCTGTCTCTTTTGGAAAATTTTTTATCGTTTTCGCGTATGCTTTGAACATGTCGTCAATATCATCCGTCCCGTCCCGTTTGTCTAAATATCTGATAACCTGCTCTGCGGATGAGGTTTGTTCCACTTTCCTTTTCTTCTTTACTTGCTCAGGGCTCTGAGTCACAAATGTGTTGTTCAGTTCGGGAATTTCATTTTCCCGGAAAGAGGTTTCAGATACCGAGGGCTGGACTTCAGCAGATAAATTTGTTTCGGTTGCTGCAAATGATAGAAAAGGGCGCAGAAATTCCATTTGCTGCGCCCAAGGCCATGTCTTGTACCTTTCGGTATTTTTCATTTCTTGTCCCGTTTTTGTTTTTCGCTCCTTAAAATTTGCTGAACGAATCACGAAGATTCTTCCATTTTTTCCAGTTGATCGCCTTAAAAAAAATACAAAATTATGCCCGTTGAAAAGTTTAAATACATTGATCTTATAACAATTAATTTTAGGATATCTTGCAACTGGAGATTCCTTCAAAACTATCGGCCACAGTTTTCGAATGGGATTTCGAACTGTGAGTGCTATAGTTTTGGAAGTCTGTCAAGCCATTTGGAATCGTATGCAGCCTCTATTTATGCCAGAACCAAATGAGGAATTGTGGGAGATAAGCATAAAGGGCTTCTACGAAAAGTGGCAATTTCCCAATTGTTTGGGTAGCATTGATGGAAAACATATTACCATACAATGTCCTAATAAAAGTGGATCAAACTATTTTTGCTACCTCCAAAAGTTTTCGTTTGTTCTTTTGGCAGTTGTGGATCCAAATTACAAGTTCCTTGCAATTGATGTGGGTGGGTATGGCAGAAATAGTGACGGTGGACTTTTGAGGCATCTCTAATGGGTCGGAAATTGAGCCAAAAATCGTTTCATCTGCCAAGAAGTAGACCATTGCCAACGCAGAATGAACCGACACAATGCGTTCTAATTGGGGATGAAGCGTTCCCCCTGAAGGAATATTTGTTGCGGCCCTTTCCACATCGCCAGTCGAGGATCGACAGCAGGAAGGAAATTTTTAACAAAAGACTCTGTAGAGCCCGACGGGTTGTTGAAAATGCATTTGGGATATTGACCCATAAATGGCGTTTACTTTTGAGGCCAATTGAGGTAAAAGTAGAAACTGCCATAGTAATAGTGAAAACTATGTGCGTGCTACACAATTTCTTGAGAACAAGAAGTGATGAATTGGCAAGACATTCAGCTGAAGAAGACGACATCGATTCGGCAGCTCTGAGAATTGGGACAATGATGGAAGGAGGCCTACGAATTCCGCTTTTGAAGTGCGCGAAAAATTCGTTTTGTTTTTTGAAGAAAACTGATCTTGGAATAAAAAAATGAATTAATAATAATTTTTACTTACCATTTTCTGCACAAAGGTTTTGTGCTATTTCATCCACACCTTGTCCTTTTTTCAAATTTTGTAATCGCAATTACTCAAATCATATAAAATTGTGTGCTCACGCACTTTTTCTATTAACTTTTCTGTATCGCACATGTCGCCAGAGATCGTCAGAGAAGCACAATGCATACTGCATTCGGATATAAAAGCAACTAGCTTAGACACAACAACAAATTTTCTAAGAATTCGGCGGTGAGACCACTGATACGAAACATGAAATCGCGCGGGCAAATAGTGCAAGTCGCGTTCATAAGCGATAGCAGGCACAATCGCAAAATATACAACAAACGGAATCATATGGTTTTGCTTATCTTCTAATCGCTTGAAAAACCTATGGCAATTCGCCGCGCGGTACAAAATCGTTCGCTGCATGCTGAGCGGTTCTGAAAAAACGTACCGCATCAGTATGCCCTAGTAAATACATTTCTCATAAGAGACGTTTTATCGCATCGCCACCGCGCCCGCCACCGCTACCGCTACCGCGTCGGTTTGCGCGAGCCTTTAGTCCAGTCAAATTTCTCCTGAAATCGAAATTTCGACCTCATGGATGGAATTTTTGTGACTTACATTTTCGACCCCGCTGATTGCGAGAAAAATAGTAAAAAAATTCCAAATGTTGAATTTCTATGAAAAAAGAAGAAAAAATACATTGAAACGCTCCTATCTCGAAAACGAAATGACGTATTAAAAAGGTTTTTGCATCAATCGAAAGAATGGAAAAAATGGCACCAAAAACGACTTCTATATCATATTTTTGAAATCAAAATTCGTGGTATTTTAAGCGTAAAGAGATATGTGTACCTCTCAATAGGGAACGGAGGGGAAATCAAAGCGAAGCCCCCCACTCGTTCTCCACTTGCGACGATCTGAGTTCACCGTGCGGTTTGGTTCTAGCGGGTGTAATACAATACGATAACGGCAGCGTAAATAAAAATTATTTTACATCTCTGTTTGATATTCACTTCTTACAAGAACTTTCATTTCTATTCATTGAGCTTTGAAGGTAATTGGTAATTTGATATTAAAAATCTCATGCCGAATTTGAAATCGATTTTGAACAGATTGGTTATATTCCCCTCCCGCCCGCTATACCCTGTTTTCAACGACTAAGGTACTGGTTGCAAATCGCAAAGAACTACCAAATTTGCGTTTTCTTTTCTAAAAATTACTGTTTAATCTTGTCATAGAAAGAAAACCTTAAAAATTGGCCAAGCATTAAATCGTTTTGAATAACCATGACCATGATTGTTGCATGTATTTTTACTGGCGGTGAAAATTAAAATGAGTTGAGAATATATACTCATACATATGTATATTTTTAATGTTGTAAGGAAGAAGCACTTAATTATAAATAATAATAATAACACAAAAATTCTGTCGCAATACATTGTTACTAATGTGTTTCAATCGATGATATAATTCTTACATTCAACCTACAATAAAATAAGACATTCCTCACATTCCATTTTTTCGATTTATTGTTTAAGCCAGTATAGGTGGATGAATCCAATAGAAATATGAACAAAATTATATTCATTTTTTGTGTATTCAATTTAACAAAATTATGTATTTTCTACTTTAAGACAATTTTTCATAAAAATTAAAAAGAACTGGGTAAGAAATTTTAATTGACTAACGTGCTATTAATGGTTTTATAATAAATTTATTATGAATCGAATGTTTCTACTACGTCCGTATCTGTCATATCGATTTCCTCCATCACCTCCTCCATATCTAAATGATTCTGTGATGGATTATCACAAGTCTGGCCATTGCAAAATTTACAAGCAAAATTACAAGTTAAACCTGCCTTCTTGCAACTGCATCTTGCGGAGCTACAGTTACCATGGCAACTACAAAATATCTGAAACAAAACAGTTTGATCAGTGTGATATAATTAATGAAAGATGAAATGTGCATAAACATATATGAATTTCCTTGGGCTTTCGGCCATGCTATTGATTATAATAACCTGCAAATTCAAGATAGCTTATGCTTCTACTTACAATTTCCAACAGCTCATTTGGAGCTGGTGGATCCTGCGTCGTAATCGGTATTAACATCGTATTCGTTCGTTTCCATCCCCATTCCTCTGGGTCCAAATTGTTTCCCAACCATTGCTGTATTTGATAATATACGCGCTTCACGTGTTCTCGCAGAGCAGATTCGGTAGGGGGTAAGGTGGCTAATAGTTCTTTTTCTAACCGTGTTTAATGAAGCACGGTAGATATAATATCTTATTTCATTGAGGGATATATTATTACTTTTATTTGGTAAATACAAATTTTGAATGAGTTGTTGTGAAACTTCTATTAAATTTTGAACATTAACATCTTTTCTGTAAAAGATTTCAATTGCCTCTTGGATATAGGTTTTTCTTTCAATAACTTGAAAGATTGTTCTTTTACCTTTTTTATAAATCGCACTAGTTGAGTCGCAACCACCAAATGCATGCCCAAACAGAATATATTTTCTCAATTCTTTATTATCTTCAGTTCTATAAAGCTCATGACTCTTCTTCCCTTGGGATACTTTTAAAAAATATATATCATTAAATTCTGAAGATAGTCCTATTGCCAAAATGAGTAAATCTACATCATTTCCTACCACTGCTACAGACTTCTCCGTCTTTCTATTCAGTTCGAAAGCTGACATCACTATTAAACAATCCGCATCTTCTCTAGCTATTTTAGTTTCAATATTTTTTTCCCTTAAAAAATCTGCTAAAAGTTGAACAAATTTATATTTATTTGCAATATTCTCCAAAAATTTGTTTTGACTTGAACAGATCAAATTGTTAATCGCTATCTCAATATCTGCAGCAACAGTTTTTCTCTACGCCGATACCTCTCATATGATTTGACACCTATTATGTCATTATTATAACCGTCAAAGACGACAATTGTCTCTTTTCCGTAATGTCGGATAATGTAATCGTAATAAATTTCGAAAATTTCTCCGAAGGTTTTGCTATGTGGCCACACTATGCGATGTAGAAGCCATCCACCATTAATAACAAAAATAAAACAACGCAAAAGTTCTGGTGTATGAAAGGTTGTATTAAATATTTTAAATAGGTTGGATTTCGCGGTTTTACGCATCCATCCATTCTCATCAAAGAATGCAAGTGGATATGGAGATAAATCATAACAAAATGCTTCTCGCGTTTTCTCTTCATTTCCTAGGAAAGCAACAGCTAGACGATCGAAAATCAACTCAGTGTCCACCGTACAAAATGATTCATTTTGATGATTTATTTTACCCAGAGCAAAAGATAATGGCTTCACTTTATGTAAATGAGACAATGACGCATTTTTAATAGTCTTTCCAACCATTGAAGACATTCCGAGTAAACCCAATTCAATAGCTTTGTGACAATTGATATTTGAACCACCTATGAGTCCTGTAGACAAAGATACTAATATTGACCTCTTTTGAAATGGATTATGTTCTTTGAGCCAAAATAATAATTTATCTATATCGGCATTATCCCGTATAATTCTACTATTCGATAAATCAACATGGTGCTCACTAGATACAGATTTGAAATTACAATAATTTTCGAGATTTTCCATAACATTAACTGCAGTTGGCATACTTTGGAAGTATCGAGCTATTACACTTGGTGTTACACCTCTGCCATGTTTGAGGTCAGTTCCAAAAAATCTATTCAATGTCTGTTCAATGACCAAATCGGGTGATAAGCCCGAAAATGATTTATCGGTCCTACGACAGGAAAAAACCTTCGTTAGAAAATTTTTCGAACTCAATGGGATCCATTATCAATTCCAGATTAATTAAATCTTGAAGATACAATTGAGCACTTTTAGCATAGGCGAAGTGCCCCGACGCGTGAAACAATGGAAGCATACTGTTAATACTTTGTAAATATAGTTTGAAGTTACCTAATCTTTCGGCCTCGAGAAATTGTTGTCGCAGTAGGACCAAGTTCCTCAGTGTCTTGCAAATATTGTGTCAGGTTATTAGTTATTGGCACTACGTCTGGGTCGGTCTTAAAATCACCAATGTGCGGAGGCTCGGTTGACCAAAATTCGAAAAGATTTTGTCACGTCATTCTACAATGGTTGTTGAGTTTCTGATTCTCAATAAATAAACTTCCTAAGGCAGTGAAACTCAATATGTGCGCCCGCATACCACGCGAAAAGGCATGGCCAGTCATCATTTTTCACTGATTCTGGCGCGTAAATTGTGGACCACATGTCCTCCAGACCACTTCCACCCATGATAAAACCTATAGCGCCTAGATAAGACATCAAAAGATGAAATCCTCCCAATCTTATCAAAACTTTTTCCCCTTCTTTAATAAGTGATCGAGTTTTCCAGTATAATAGTTGATCAAATGTTAAAATTGATATACTCTGATTAATTTTTCTAGTTTCTTCTGTAGCATATTGCAAAGCAGTATTAAGGGTATTTAGTCGTGATGGTGGTTCATTTATAAAGGGTAAACAAACTATATTTGAAATTTCATATGTAACTTCGCGCGATATTATTTCCATAAAACCTTTCCATGTAGGAAAATTCGGTACTAGAGATTTACCTAAAAGATAACCAACATAACATGGGGATACAAACGGAAGTGACGTTAATTTCAATAATTTAGTATCGGCAAAATGGATACTATCAAGAGTATTGATCAAATTGGGTTCAACTGGATAAGTAGGAATTTGTTTTTTAGTTGACAGTTCAATTGATGTGGGCATTTTTTCAATTTCTTGATACCCCTTCAAAAATTATCGAATAAGATGGTGTGTAAACAGCTATGCCTCCGAGACAGTGGAATGTATTAAACCCGTCAATAGTACCAATGTTGTGGTCAGTATTGTCAAACACATACTGCACGAATGTATTATCTAACTGAATTTGTGGCGCATTCATGATAGCTGATGCTTCAAACATTTGAAGGTTATAATAAGACGAACCAACTCCAAGCTTACTTAAAAGATCTACAATAAGTTTTGAACCAGTTTTTCGATGCACATATGTACTAACGGCTAACTGAAGATTTGACGTAAAGGCGTTCGGTTTTATAATTGAAACAATATTATGTGCAATACTGTCACGTTGAACGAAATTATCGTTCTTTAAATTATCATTAAGCAAAAGATCATCTAAAAATGAGTTCAAAAGGGGGGGTACATCGGATGAAATATTATCTAAAAATACACTCGATGGTGTATAATAATCGTTTTGATACTTGAAATCTTCCACTTCTTTACGTAAAACTTGCGCAGCTACATCTAATATCAAATTTTTATATGAATCGTCTACTGAATCCTCGTTACACAACCATTCACCGCATAATTGAGACACATCGGCTTTTTTATAATAAATAATAGTTCGTCTCCCTCTATGTTGTGCAATAAAGATTTTATCGCCATATCTTTCCCGTAACTTCTTGAATAAAATGTAGTTACTCATATCCACTGACATAACCCCTTGTAAATCGGATACACTGAATAGAAATCGGCCACTCTGTTCAAGAAATCTACAAACATGTCCAAAACTTGCGTCCAATAGCGATTTTGATTCCAAATCTTTCTCAGTATTTCTTTCAGTGAATTTGAGACTGCATTTGTGGTGATAAAATATGTTGATTGATTCCTTCTGTAAGGATTGACTTAATCGTTCTTTTATGTGAGCATTACTTTCGTCTTGGGAAGCTATTTCAATAAACCTATTTAATGTTTCATAATTTGTTGAATTACATACTTTTTTTCTGAATTTGTCTAGAGATTTTTCACAAAAAACACACAATTTTTCAAAGTTAAATGGAGGAAAACTTGATTGAAATTGGGAAACTAATGCGTTATCAGTTTTCCTATGACTATTAGAATATGAAACATCATTAAAAGAAGTCAATAATTTTCTTTTGAGAGGCACATTTGGATATCGTTTCCTACAACCTTCATGAAAATTTGCCATATCTAAGATAATCCAATTTTTCCATTTATGATCATTCACCTCCCGACTTTTACTAATTGAAGTGTCTAATCCTTTTTTCCGCACAGTAACCACCTTATCCCTACCGTTCTGCAAAGTTTTCTCGCAGATCGAACAACATTCGATATTATCGTACCCGTTCATTGGGAATGAAAAAAATTATAGAATAAGAAAATTGAAGATGTAACTGAATACTTACACAACGCGTAGTTTCTATTACTAATGTTCGACTAGGTATTCTTATTTGCTAATCTGTAAATATGTCAATAATTAGAAAATACGTCACAAAATAGGTATAGAATAACTGAATGAATGAAAATTAATATACGTATATTTCGATAATCAAAACAGTACTCACTACTTACCTAGAAATACACAAATGGAAGCACGTTTTGAATTATCTACCAATTAATAAAATAATGATTCAGGCGATCAAACTCTGGTAATTCTCTCAAAGTATAGACAAAGAATATATACATACTGAACAAGAAGCGTCACTCCCACGCAAAATTCGTATAGGATTTTTAGTGCGCAGGTTACCTCAATATAACGGATTGACATAAACAGCTGATTTCGCACCAATAAGAAATAAGATTTCACTTTGGCGCTCAAACACCTTTAAAACTTGCCAGGACCGGATTTAAGGGGACGACGGAAATATGTTCCAAAGTTACGTGAGATGAATGGTTTTTCTTCGTTCAAAACTTATTCTGTTAATCAAATATCAAAACTTTATGTCTGATTTGTTTCCATCCCATTTGACTTAACGATAATCAATTCGAATAAATTCCTGAGTCCGTGCGTTTAGCGTTTTGTTAGTGCGCAGGCTACCCTCACTCGCTCAAGGTCACAAAAATCTGTTAGTACGATTTTGTTCCTAAATTACCGAGAGTGACGCTTCTTGTTCAGTATGTATATATTCTTTGGTATAGACTTCAAATGACTCCATGCAATGAATAAATTTCGGGGCGAATGAATATACCAATTCAGTTCGCCTTATCGCCAAAGCTTTGTCATCAAATTTCAAATTTCAAAACATAAGCCGTAGATGGTTGAATTTCGCGATGAAGTGGGGACATTAAATCATTCATTACCCCTCTCGTGTCTGTTGTTGCGCGCCAAGGTATTATTTAATTTAATTT
Organism: Novius pumilus; assembly: GCA_020654155.1. Lineage (NCBI taxonomy): Eukaryota > Metazoa > Arthropoda > Insecta > Coleoptera > Coccinellidae > Novius > Novius pumilus. Next base: position 112,725 of record JAIFOV010000033.1, read on the forward strand.
TCAAAGTCTGCCCTCAATTGAAATGAACAAAATATCGTTTCTAAAGAAGTTTTTCCTCTTCTTTCGATTGGTGTAAGCTATTTTTTTCTAACGGTCTCCGTTCTCGAGATATTAACAATTAAAATGAAAATATTGCTGTTTTTCACAAAACTTCAAGGTTCAGAATTTTTTCACTATTTTTCCCGTTATCAGCGAGGTCATAAATGTAAACTACCAAAATTCCATCCATGAGGTCGAAATTTTGATTTCAGGCGAAATTTGACTGGACTATTTTATATCAAGTCAGCAGATTATTTTGGTGAAATTAAGCTGAAGTGACCAAATCGAGATGCCGTTCCGAATGAAAGATAAAATGAAGCAAAAAATAAATAAATTTGGGAGAGGTTCCGTTACGATTGTAACAAGTCTCAAGCGTGTCCGAATATTTTTGCGTACATCACGTACACAAAACTAGCAATAATAACTCCAAACGTTTATCATTCTTTGAATTATTGACAAAGGCTGTAACAATTGTTTCGTTGCTGCGGTAACGAACTCTATTGCAGTAGATTCCTCGTTCTGTTGCTTCGACCGTCAGTACGACGTTGAATATTCATTTGGATGGATATAGAAGTTTCTGCAACAAACGTTATCGACCATATAAATAAAATAAATAGGCAATTTTTTTATCGGGTTTGTGTCCCGTTGATTAGGCAAGAAAGAACTACACCGTTCAATTCTCAATATTTCGCTGTTTATTTGACAGCGTCCTCGTGAGAAAACTACAAATCAAAGGACAGTTAAACAGTCGATCTAGAATCTTACACTAGGAAACTTACAAACTTACGTAATTATATTCGAAAGTCCAAGATTAAAAATAAAAAACAACCATCCAAAATGCAGTTGCTACTACATTCAGAAGATGAACAATAAGGAAGGTATACTTCCGCAATTCACGAAGAAAGCATCAATTGAAATATACGTTCAATTCAAAAACACGGGAGCATATGTCGAACCGAAACACAAAACTCATGACGGAAACAAACACGCCAGAGTCGGACTAGCGAAAAACGCCACTAAGAAATGTTTTTCAAAATATTGCAGTAGATATTACTCAACTGGTTAGTGTCGGTCTTAAAATTTATCGCATTTCTCGTCTTCAAAATATGAAACATCTCCAAGAATAACCTGCTCTTACCATTATCACTCCGGTCAAATATCCTAACATCATCAAAATTAAATTTATGACCTGTTTTTTGGTAATGATCCACCACCGCACATGTCCTCTTTCCTATTCTGCAGTCACTTCTATGCTGTACCATCCTCTGCCCTACCCACTGCATTGTTTGACCCACATAACAACTATCACAACTAGAACACAACAATTTGTAGACAACATTTGACTTTGAATTAGTTGGAATATTATCTTTCAATTTTGTGAACAAATAAGAATTTTTCATAGTGTTATATTTTACAATTTTTATATGCGGAAAATCCTTGAATAGAGAAACAATAGAATGTGACAAACCTACTACGTTTGGAATCCTGAAATACTTAAAACATGGTTCAGCACCATCATCCAAAGCCCCGTCATAGTTATGCGAATTATATAAGAGCTTAATTAAAATGTTTCTAGGATAGCCGTTATTCAGAAAAATTCTCAATAATTTGTTCAAATTTGAACTCAAAAATTTTTCATTACTAATATGCAATACTCTGTTCTTCATAGCTAATACCGTGTTCAACTTTTGACTAATCGAGTGGTTTGAGTAGTAATTAATAAACCTACCAGGAGCTGTCGGTTTTTGGTACCAGTCTATTATGATTTTATGATTATCCGATCTTATCAGTCTAGTATCCAAGAATGGAATAGAGTTGGAATCTTCCATTTCAATAGTGAACACCAAATGAGGCTCAAAACTGTTAAAGCACTGAACTATGACCTGCGTTTGATCTACAGGTACACAAGTTATTATATCGTCTACAAACTTCCACAGCTGTGGCGCTATGCTTAAATAGCATATCGTTTTTCCGTGCAGACATAAAGAACATGGAGAAGATCTGGCAAATAACTTGCAAGGTCTACAGTAAAGAGCATTTTTTCTTCGAATAAACAAGCCATGAGTTTTTTCTGTATTCGCCATTGTTCCGAACCACATACTATGAGCCAAACGCCTCCCGTTACGCTCAGTAGATCTAAAGTCGATATTATTCGGATCCCTCTCACACAGCTTTTTTGCAGAAAAATGATCTTTGTTCATCACTCATTTTCTGATGGCTTGGTCATGTACCAGGATCCATTTCCTCGATACTTGACTCCTGAGCGCCACTAAAAGACGGTTAGGTAGCATTTTCCGGTTGAAAAAATAATGCGGAAGTTGGATTACTGTCATCTGAGCATGAAAATTTTGAGTGTTAAATGTCTCAAGTGCAAATAAAAAATTTGAAATACCTGCAATTATCGTAGAACTATGAGTGGAGCTTAATGATGAATTTCCTTGCTGAAGCCACTTTCTCATTTTAAAATCTGATTTATTATAGTCCCCATTTTTTTCTTTAGCTCTTCCCTTTTTTCGGTCCCAGAAAGTTTTTTCCTTGATGCACTCATCGCTTGCTTTTTAAATGCCTTGAATTCGAAAAGACAATAAATTTAATATTAATCGTTTACCTATGAAGAAAATTAAACGTACTTATACTGAATTCAAAATTTCTAGTTTCTCTTCCTTTTTACCAGAATAATGTGAAAAATTCTATATTATTTATTTTTAAAGATTTGATTCTGCCCCTAATTCTAAAATATTCGAAAAAAGGAAAACATATTGTGGTTCTACAAATATGAATTTAGATACCTATAAAAATTTTTACTAATATTTTATTACTCATTAACTGCTTTCATTCTAAATATAAATCCTCCAAATATATAAGCTCAAAATTCAATAATTCATATTTTATTATATTATCGTATATTATTATGATTATAGTAGTTGCAGATGGTGGAGCGTAGCGACGTGTCGCACAGTGGTCTCAAATCCCAAAAAACAGCGTACACTGGAAAAAATTGGTACGTGAATTTCATGAGAGAATTATTGTATTAACGAACATTGTACGTTGTTTTTGGGACAAAGAACCAAGTTATTATTATAACGAACATAAAATCATTATCGTATTAACATATTCATGAATTTATAAAAAGTACATAAATTTACGAACACCGTTATAATTTACGAAGCAGACGTATCTAGTTACTTTTGATATTTTGATTTATGTAATTCATTTTTAGTTTGAACCCTGACGATGTAAACCCTTAGTGTTCACGAAACGTCGGAAAATTAAAATAAAAATATTTACGTGGCCTTTACACCCCAATAGTTTAATATTTTGACGACTTGTTGCTAGACGATAATTTGAAAAAATAATTTTCTATAAAACTATAAAATATAATAGCTTGTAGTGGGAAATCTAAATCAAAAACATAGAATATTTTGAAACAAACGTCTACTGCACGTAAAAAACTTGGAAACTTGTATCTAACTTCATCAAAGTAAATAAAAATTTCTTTTAACGAACATATATCATCACCTAGGGCATATATAAACGGTTGTATATGCGTTTTTCGCCTTTTCACATTTGCTATATGTTCTTCGATTTCTTGAGCACATTTGGCAATATATAGAAATGATTCTTGCGAATCCTTTATGGTGTATCTGGTACGTCGACCAGATGCGACGTCATTTGATCGTTCGATAACTTTGTTTGATGGTACAAAGTAGCCATGTAGAGCCCAGAATAGAATGGCTACTTGAGAATCTGAAAAATTAAATGGATAGTTACAGTCACCAGTATTCAAATACCTTCGCCTACTTTCTGGAATATCCCCTTCGAGATTCATTCTTTGAACGACCGATCGGATATTTTTGTCTTTAATATGCGTTCCCGATGACACAAATATCAAAACTATTTTTGAAATTCTTTGCCATTCATCTAACAACCTATTTCCATTATGGAATGCAAAATCAAAGTCCATATCGATGTGTAACAAAAATAATTCATCAGTAGTATAATTTATAAGAGAAAAGATTACTCACAAGTCTAAATCCTGTCGGTAATTTATAGAAAGACCATTTTTTGAGAATTTCCTCGGTGTCTTTCATAAGTTTTATGTCTGTAATCGAGCTTCGCTGCAGGCCTTCCAAGTTTGTTCGAACTGATCTGCAGTTAAATTATCATATTTCAGCGCTCGCAAACAAGATTCAGAATCTTTTGTAAATTTCGACAAACTCTTGTTGGAATGCGGTGTTCTTTTCAGATGTTTCGATACTGCTGTTCTGAATGCGGCGGTTGAGTTGTGGAATTTGTTGTATATTCTTCCACGTTTTCCACAACGATAGTACTCTTGAAAGAACATCTAAATTATACTAAATTCTAATAAAACAAGATTAGTTCACCAATTTCTCAGATGGAAAACGGTCCACAATTTCTCTTTCTAGTCGGTAACTGGTGGATAATGACATGCTGGACCCATTTACCTCGAAGAACTGGGAAATGGAGTTAATAAGAGAAGATCTCTGTTCATCCTCAAACTTTGAGAATCTCTTGTAATATTCCACCAAGATATTCCCATTTCTCGTTTCATCCAATATATTATCCAAAGAGATCTTGCATGTATCCTTCTGTGATTGAATCTGTTTTTTCGAATATGGTGTAAAACGAATTTTTTTCAATGGACTCTCAGCGGGGCCAGAAAGACCATAAGTGAAGAATTGCTGACAGATTCGTTAGAAGTCAAGGGCATCTCAATGTGACGTCGCTATTCATCTAACTTATGCTCGAATAGGATTTTTGTGCCCATATCGAAATCTCTTAAAAACATTTCGATATGATGTTGCTTGATTACCTCCAGTACGTCCACATAAACTTTGTCCGCTGAAAATAAAAATTCATAGTTCATGAAAATTTTACTTTCTTTCTCAAATGTTTGTTGCCTTTGACAGCTTAGGTATTTTCTGCAATAGTGGGAAACGAATATGGATGGATCATTTCATCCTGAATTAACAGAATTTTCAAATGTGAGACAAAAGATGGAAAGTGAGTTCATCGGTTATTTCTAAATAACCTGTTGTCATAAATTAGTCCAAAATTCAACGAAATAAATGAAATTTATAATGATAATCAATCGTACTTACAGAAAAGAACTTCAAAAATATTTTCCAAATTCCAACTAGCCAATAACGATGCCACATATTACCGTTTTTTGTCCTCGGAATTTTTTTCATGTTCTTTGGAAAAGGAGCCTGATATATCATTGATCCTATAATCATCGCTTGTCGATGCAGGGCTCAAGGTGCCATCGATTGGTGTTTGGAGTGTCATACTTGTTGGTACATCACTTTCCCAAGTGTAGCTAACAAAGCCTTCCTCATTGAATCTTCTACTCTCAGCCATAATTTATAACAATATAGATGATAGAGAAAATTTATTAACAATAAATGTGCTGCCCAATTACATTAATCAATCAAAGGATAATATTGTAACTAACTACATGTCGAATTTGATTTTTTTTTTAAATTAATTATATATGTGATTATGAATAATATGGATTGTGTTACATAGAATGTCTTCACTAATAGATTTTAATTTTGATTTGTTTAGTTTGAAATATTCGAAAAATTTTAGAACGCTCTTGCCAAAAGTTCCTCTACTTCCAAACCATAATCCTTTTACAGTCCAGTTTTCAAAAACATAAAAATTTTTATATTTTTCTTTATAAAACGGAATGTATCCTTCATATATTTGACATTTTTCGTTAACTATTTTGGAATCCTGTTCCAAATCATTAATTTCATATCGAATTGTTGGATCGATTATATAGGCTCTTTTTACTTTTGTATCAAAGGCAATGATATCACTAAATCTCGATCGTCCCTCAAGATCAAGGCCGTGAACCTTTTCGAAAGATTTCAATCCCTTCTCTTCCAACAATTTTGTGAGTTGATGTTTGATTTTGTGGTGTCGTGCAGTGATAAGCTGAGAATTGGCCTGACAACTTCCGGTTACATGTGAAATAGATTCAATCTCTCTGTTACACTTGCGACAGGGGACGGAAGAGGAGACATTACCTGGTACACCATTGAGATTTGCGTAGTTCGAATTAAGTTTGACAGCCGCAACCCATTCTGACGATGATAACGCGTTCTTATTATAAATGAAATCATTACTAGGAATGTGAGTTTGGAAATGTACAACTCCTGATCCTTGGTATTTCATATTACACCAGTTTTTGTAACATTTCAGCCTCAGATTTTGTCGTCATTCCTTTGCTGTAACACCTTCAACACCGAGCGATTCGATGCAATTTGACATTTCATTAGAACAGTCGTAGACTTCATGAAATAGGTCGTCGTCAATATTCGACAATTTCTTTGCAATAGCAAAATGTTGGTGATGGACTTCCCAACTCGATTTTAAGAGGCCTAAACCCCTCAGTTTTCTCGGTGCATAAAATAAGTTATCGTTCGCTCGCATCGGTATTCCAATAATGTCCTTAACTGTTCGTCGAATCATTATATCGAGGCCTTCGGTAACATATGACGGTATTTGGTTTATTGGGGCGATTTGCAATGGATATATTAATGTTGGAAATACGTATAGATTTATCACGTTCAGTTTCTGGTCTGGCTTTAGTAGTGGCGGTACAGACAGTTTACTCAGATTTTCGATCAATTTCTCAACGATGGAATCATCAAAGACTAATTCAGAAGTGAAAGAGCAGCCAAGGTATCTAATTCTTTAGTTGCCATTTATGCTTGCGATTTCGCTACCGTCTAATGGAATAAGTTTGTCTTTGATAAGTTGACCTTTCTCGATGATGATTGCTTGGCTTTTCTTCGGGTTAATTTCAAGTCCGACTTTTCGGAAAAGATTTTGTACCAAATCGATTGAACGGACCCGCAATCTTTGGATTTGCTTGACACTGCTTGGTCGTCTGCAAAACCTGTTAAACAAAGCGCATCATATTCTCTTGACAATTGATATCCGTTGGCGTTTGCAAATTGTGCATCGCAGATTTCTTTATAGATAAAATCAATGGCGATGTGTCAATGATTTTACCGGCAATAATAGATGTACTGCCGCATATGCTAGAAAGATTCTTGTTTGTCCCATCATTGTTGTGAGATCACCTGTGAAGCCCTCTAAGAATGTTATAAATCTCTGATCATTTTCCATTCTTGCTGTTAGTTCTGCTGCTGTGATGGGATGGAGTGTTAATTCTATACCAACAATTTTATAAGTTGATAAGTACCCTTCCCATTCAACTATATTCTTATTATATAATATAATTATATATTATATAATGTACAAGTAATTTGAAAATCGAAAATTATTTAAAAATTTTCAAATTCAGGCAAGAATTGCCTCTTATGCAATCAATTCAGCATACTCTTTCAAACGGATCATGGTTTTACCAAAACTGGTTGTTCTAAGGTGCATAGATGGACCAATAATATCTTCTATTCGTATTAAAGAAAACGACCCTAAATCTTTCGAATTAATTTCATACGCCATAAAATGTTGGTCATATTCAACCGAACGTACCTTTTGGGAAAAAAACATCACATGTTTCTCATTTATGACAACAATTTCTAAAATTTGGAAAATTTGTACATCCTCCTCAAAAATAGCTATTGTATAACTTCCTGGACAGTAATTATATCCTTCATAATTGATGCGTGAAAAAAATTTTATTTCATCATTTTCACTGTCTATTTTGTCAAAGATTATATTTTTATAATTACTAGAAATTATATGATTATCTTCAATAATCAAAGGTATCCCACTTATTTGAAATTTTGTCACTACTTGATAAGCAAACTTGAGAGAATATTTCTTGGAAAATGACAAGCAGATGTTTTTTCTTGAAGTGATGTTATGTGCGTACACTTTAAATTGTCTTTGTTTCGATTCAAATTTGAAGCACCAAATATTTCTTAGTGGTCTAACTTATTGTATTATGTGTGGATAGTGAATCATGTTGTGAAATTTAGGTTTTAGAGTGTCATTAAATAGCAGGATATAACCCGATTAAAAATTCTGATTTTTTCTCTTAATATTCCAATTGTATTGGTATCGATTTCGAAGCATAATAAGGTATCGATAATTTCAAAGAAATTTAGAAGAAACAACCAAACGGTATCATCACGTGGAATAATATCTCTTATCATTAAGGGTAGAAATTGTACAAAACACATCATCTCTCTAGCTGACATCTTCAGTTTTTTTTTTGTTAAATGATTTTGCTTAATTTCAACTGACATATTGCCGACTTCTGAACATCCATATTCAAAATTCTGTTTCCTCCTATTCAGCGTGTTTAAATCAAAAAATTTTGATGTATGAATGAAATAATGAAAAGCATGGCACAAGGTGTAATGACAAACACCTTCAAACAAATCGTGCATTATGTCAGCATAAAAATTGTCAACAACATGAAAAGATGGGATTTTGTTCAATGGTGATCTTTCCACAATTCCACTTAGTTCACTTGCAACTAGATCAGTTTCATAATTTTCAATGGATCTTTTCAATTCAAGTTTTTCAGTACACATTTTTTGGCAGTCTGATTTGTGTGCTTTGCATAGCCTACAGAATGAGTTACTTGAAAATGATTTGGCGAATCCTAGAAATGAATTCGATCCTAAATTATACCCTATGATTAACCCCATCACAAAATGAACTGTTTGTAATACATTATCACTTAAAATTTGTATACCATTAGTCTCCATATCAATCACTTCTTCTATCAAACTTTGAAAACATCTTTCATTCCCAAATGGTTTCAAATCGGTCGATTTTACTGTTGCAGCAGAAAATATGTTGTCTAATTCAAAATCCTTATAGGGAAGGCAAGGAAACGAATAATATGTATTACATATAGAATGTTTAGATCAGGGGTGCCCAAAGTTAAACTGCTGGCGATCTACCTCAATATTTTTAGACTACTCACGATCGACTCTGAGAGGCTGCAAGTATGTGTGATGCAGATTTGTCGTACATACACGATACGATACGGTACACCCTACCTAGGTAGGTAGGGTAGGTAGCTTTCCGCCCAATTTTCATTATTTTAGTCAAGGTTTGGGTTAGGTTTACTTAAGTTCTTCTCTACAATATTAATGAAAAAACTTTTAGTTATTCAAAATTGCGAGTTTATTCGTTGTTACAAAACAAAAGGGTTACATATGGTGTTAAACTCAACCAAAGAGTGACTTTGGATATTGAAGCGTGGCACTGCATGTCCTCAGCATACTTTTCATAAGATGGTGCGTAAGCACTGACTGCTAATCGCAAGCATGATGACATAGGATCGTCAGTTTGATCGATTGCGATATTTTGACTTAATTCTTTTCATTCCAGAAAATGCAGACTCGCACAAGTAAGTTGATCCAAACATTGCCGTCAGTTGAAGGGCGATTTGCCTTAGATTCGGATGTTTATCTTCAGATATAAAACACCAGAAATTTGTATCAGATGCTGTAGCTTTGAGATTTATATCTGATATAATCTGCACCAACTCATTTTCAACAGAACATGATTTCATATTCAACTGACTTGCTACTTCAGTAGCTAATTCCTCAATGTTTTTACATGAAAAGGATAACTCATAAATGATGCTATACAGTGGATCCCCGATAATCCGGCCCCTGGCTTATCCGGCACCCCCTGTAATCCGACATGGTCTTTTATACATAATGAAGTATGATTTTTACTTCAGAGTACATAAATACATATAACATGCACAATCTTATCATTGGATCTGTCGGACTACAAGGTACTCTTTCGTAAAAAAATCCGGACTATAGAGAGTTTACGGCAGTACTCTATAAACCGACAAATTCGCTAATCCGACACTTCTCTGCAAACTGTTTGTCGGATTACCGAGGGTCCACTGTATTTGCCAATTTACTGCAGTCATAAAAACGCATTTCGAACTGTCCCAAAATATTTAATAATTCAGCCTCATACGTATCATAATTCAACTGAGAAATCCTTGCTTTCAAAGACGGAAAATGTTTAAAATCCTTTCTTTTCACTTGATCTATCATAAGTTGCAACTTACTTTTGAATGCGTTTACTGCGCTAATCATCTCAATAATAGTTTTTCATTTACCTTGAAGCTCCAAGTTAATGGTGTTTAAGTGCATTGTGATGTCAGTCAAAAATGCCAAATCAGACAGCCATTTTTCGTTTTTCAACATCTCAGTGTCATCACTTCTTTCTTCTAGAAAAGCTGTTATTTCGGGCAACCATTCTTGAAACCTTTCTAGGAATTTTCCGCGACTCAACCACCTGACGTCCGTGTGAAGAACTAAATCAGTGTGTTCAGCTGACTCCCTGTCTTCCAACTGCAACTTAAAGAGCCGCCGTTGCAAGCTACGTGCACGGATGGAATTCACAATTTTTGTTGCAATGCCCATAATTTCCTCCGTGTTTAAAACTTTTGAACACAAAACTTGTTGATGTATTGTCACATAGAAATCGGTTCCCTTAGTAATGGTGAAATGGTGCGCCGAATGCTAGGCCACCAAAGTTACATCTCGTTCCACCTTGGGAAAATTCATTCACCTTACCCTACGTGACTTGAAGACGTCCGGCGGATACCAGGAGTTCTGTTACGGATTGAAGCGTACTCTTACGCGGCTCATGTGCCGAAAACTGCAATGTAAACAGAATTCCTGGAAATGTGCGATCACGCCACCGGAAAATCAGGGGAAGGGAACCGAACTTTCCTCGGTACCAAAGAGGTTTCGCTCCAGAGTCCTGTGGTAGATCGTCCTGTATAAACGATCGCCCTTTACGCGTACCGCCGGTATTTGTAACACTTCAGAAATATTCTAAGTGTCGAAGGCGCGTTATAAGCGATATTTACTTTGTGCTTTATATTTTAATTCTCGTTTCGTTGTGTTTGTGAAAGTTCCAATGTTGGGAGCTATTGGATTAGCAGTTGTATTTTTGGGGTGAGTCAATATACCACTAAAACCATATATTTGTGTCTTACTCGACGAGCAACGTCACGAATTTACGCTACCCTGAGTGAAAACCCCCGCGCCAACTACGATAAACAGAAATCTAGTTGACACTTGGTGGAGGCGCCGTTGCCTTAAATTCCGGAAAATACGTAGTTTCGTTTTTTTCTCTCACTCAGCGCGATTGCCGTAAACGGCACATTTTCGTTTTTTTTTTCGTTTCGTTCTTTTTCAGGAAACGCAGCTCCTGCGAACGGCGCGTATTCGGTCGTTTGTTCGTTTCTTTTTCAGGACGCGACAACCGCGAGCGACCAATTTATTGGTGTTTTCCGTTTCGTTTTATTTTCAGGAAACGCGACAACCGCGAGAGCCGTATTATAAAATCAACGTATCGAAAAACGATTCACGTTGCAGCAACTCGGCCGGCACCGCGTCGGGAAGTACCGCTCCGTTTCTCAGCGGCGCCGTCGCCCCGTATCACGTGGCCTTTCGTTACTTTCGCAAAGCGATTTTCCGTCGAAGAAACTCGCCAAGGAAAAATCTCGCGCGTAAATAATTCCGCAGAGCAGTGAGTACATTCGCCTTGTTAGCACACGCTGCCCTTTAATTTCATTACGGTCGATTATTTCCTTTCGCGAAAATACGATCCGACATTCCGCGCGCCTTTCGCATTGACACATTACGTCGCGCGCGTAACCAAAGACGACAAATAATTATCAAGTGCGACGCACCTACCGCGGCGTCAGCAACCGCGCGTCCGTGACGCTTGACCCGTCCGGCACAGGTCACGCGAATACCCACATTCGACATAATCGAATATTGATATTTGTGATTTTTGTTGCTCGATTGTTTTTACATTTCATTTTCAGCATCCACATCGCTCTACTTTTACTATTATAATCTTTTTTTCTTCTTTCCCTCGTCGATTGGCAATTTCACCACAAATACGTAGTGTCCAGTGGTTACCACACATTACTATACATTTTCTAAGTCGCTATTATGCCCAAAACTAGAGGTGCCACTTATCGGCTAGAACTTGAGTCAATAACATTCGATAACGCGCCAGCTAACGCTGAGCGAACACATCCCTCAACCAGCAAGCGCAATAGTCCTTACACAATCCCCACAAGAGACGCAATTTCGTCGGAATCGGAGGACGAATTAACAGTAGTAGAACATACAAAAAATCAAACACCCTCGAACACTTTTATACCGGTAAAATCCCTAATCCCCATGGCGACCACTTCAGAACAACCTCAAACCCAACTACCACCACCACCCTTAACCCCCACGATAAACGCTCGCCCAACAACCGATGTACCGCTACATGCCTCAGCACATTCGACACCGTACCGACAGGACCACCACGTGTCAGCACAGGTACCGACCGGTACGATAGCTGACAGCAAGTCCAGATACAAAACCCCCGCCGTACCACAATTTATTAGCCCGTCAATCTTCAACCCCGGCAATAATAACGCAGACGCATTCCTCAAATCGTACGAACGCGCGGCGGTCGCTAACGGCTGGGACGATACGCTAAAAATCTATTATTTCGATACGTTCTTGGAAAGCGCGGCGGGACTCTGGATTAGCAAATACAAAGATGATTCCGCGAATTTACACAAAACTTGGTCAGAATTAAAAGCGGCCTTCTTGAGCGAATACGGTTCTGACAATGCCCTTACAGCGTTAGAAGACAAATTGTACCAACGTCGCCAACGACCGGGGGAAACGGTTACATCTTTCTACTACGACCTCCAATACTTATACGGCAGCTTTGACCCCACTTTTGACGTAAAATCATTTTTGAAATTTTTCGGTCGCGGTATCCGGGACGATTTGTTACAAACATACACCATACTGACCACAAAAAATCCGTCGTGGAATGAATTACGCGAAACGGTAGAAAAGCTCGAGCGGGTACGAGAGATCAATGACCTCGCAGCGACACTACAGAACACGACAGTACAAACGACTACCGACATTAGCGATACCCAAAATTCCCATACCAATCGACAGACCCCACAACAGTACGCCCAACACGCACAACCACCATTCAACAGCCAACCACCCAGACAAAACGTTCATCCAACAACATACAATCGATACCAAAACCAACGTTACTACAGTGACAACCGCCGACCTAGGGAAAACCGGCCAAATTACACAAGTCCACAAAACACACAAACTCGGAGACAATACGACGGCAGGCCTAGATGTGGAAAGTGCAACAGGATAGGCCACCATACATCTTCGTGTTTTTCCAATAGGCCACAGGGAAACGAAGCCGGGCGAAGCCATTAGGGTCGAACTTAGCCCTCTCCCTTAATCGACCCACCCACGCAAACGACATTTCCAACCAAATCTCGACTGTCACCGTTGCTATAGACAATCACCCAACACTGGCCATTTTGGACACCGGGTCACAGGAAAACTTGATCGCGTTGCCTGTGGTAGGAGGACACTTCAACCGTTCTACAACTTTTTCCCTACTCTCTGCAGGAGGAGTAAAGGTTAACACCCTCGGAACAGCAACAAAAAGGATAAAAATCGGAGGACTATCGGTCGACATAACAGCCATCGTCGTCACAAAGTTGCCGGCTCCACTACTATTAGGCGTTAATTTTCTTAGGGAACATCGAGCAAGCATCGACTTTCCGACAGGTATGGTTCACATAGGCGATTCCACACACAGAACTTCAATACGGATCCATAACACCCCTGACACATTTTGTAGACGTCAGCCCACACGGCAATTTCCGACACACGCACAAAATTCGTTACCAACCTATAATACACCTACAACCCCGACGAATTCGACAATCCCAACCAATTTTTACAAAGTTACAACCAAGATTGACGCCATTTTACCCGTGGCACAAGAAACAAAAATACAGATCGATTTTCATGACAACGCGAAAACCAACAAACAGACATTTGTCAATAATTCACCATTCTTCATGAAAAACGGTCTCTACGTCACAGACATGGACCGCAATCTAAGAATCGCAACAGTTAAAAATGTCGGTTTCCAACCAGTAAAAATCATGAAGCACACGTCACTGGGTTACTTACATAACGAAACAAAACAACGCCCCCAAATACCTTCCTTAGGACTGACAGCATACCCAGAACAAATTTCCAACGACGACTTCGACTTACAACACATAACGGACAACACTTTCAAAGACAAACTCCACGCTCTCATAAAAAAGTACTCCTCCACCTTTTCGAAATCTTACGCAACGATGGGACGTACGCACCTCATGGAACACAAAATAGAAGTTGGCGACGCAAACCCCGTCAAAAGTAGACCATATCGAGTATCCCAGAAAGAAAGAGAAACAATAAATGTACAAATTGACGAGATGCTAGAAAATGGAATCATTTCACCTTGCCAATCGCCCTGGGCGAGCCCGATCGTTCTGGTGAAAAAGAAGAATGGTGAAACAAGATTCTGCGTCGACTACAGGAAATTGAACGCCGTGACGAAGAAAACGACATACCCAATACCGAACATCGACGACATACTCACCTTCCTCAATGGCGCAAAATTTTTCACGACCCTGCAGATGCCCCTCGCAGAAGATTCCAAACCCATGAGTGCATTCATCGCTCCGGGTCACGGATCATACCAATTTAACGTCCTTAGCTTTGGACTATGTAACGCCCCCGGATCATTCCAGGAACTGATCAATCTGACCTTCCACAACATGATCTGGAAAGACGTACTCGTCTATTTAGACGACATCCTGGTATTTTCTAAAACGGAAGAGGAACACTTACAAAAATTGGAACGAGTTTTCCAGAGACTCGCAGAAGCGAACCTGACCCTCCGACCGGACAAATGCGTATTCGGAAAGAAAGAAGTAAAAATCCTGGGACACGTTGTCAACGAAAGAGGAGTCGCACCAGACGAAGGCAAACTACGCGCAATAAAAGATTTCCCAAGGCCGAAATCAGTCAAGAACATACAAAGTTTTGTCGGTCTCTGCAATTATTACCGCAAATTCATAAAAGATTTCGCTAACATCGCCAGACCATTACACGAAGCAACAAAGAAAAATAACTACTGTTGGGAAGAAGAACAAGAGAACGCTTTTAACACACTAAAGGAAAAGCTAACATCAGCTCCGGTCCTGAGCCATTTCAACCCCCAGCTAGGATGCGAACTACGAACAGACGCTTCACGCATCGGCATCGGTTGTGTATTATTACAAAAGGGAGACGACGAAGAATTTCACCCCGTTGCCTACGCCAGCCGCAGTTTAGCAAAGGCTGAAAAGAACTACACCGCTACTGAATTAGAAGCTTTGGCCGCCATATGGTCCCTAGGGTACTTACGTCACCTCGTCTATGGAAGGCCCGTTAGAATCGTGACAGATCACCACGCGCTGTGCTATATAAAAAATTTTAAAGACGCGACAGGTCGAGTAGCGAGATGGAGCCTAAAACTGAACGAATTCGACTACGAAATCGTGCACAAAAGTGGCGCTAGACACCGGGACGCGGACTGTCTGTCCAGAAACCCCGTATTACTACCAGACCTAAAAACAGACGAAGACATCCTCGACGACATTCCAACATTCGTACTGACCCACGTTGACATTGTTCAAGCACAGGACAATGACAACGAAATAAATGACATAAAAACCGCTATCCTCCAACCGTCGGACACAAACATACAAAGAAACGTCGCACGTAGAGCAAAATCTTTTCGCATAATTAATGGGGCCGTCTACAAAGCTAACACCGCTCCTTCCGGCTCAGATAATCTCCTATTTATTCCGCGTGATCTAGTTACAGAGATACTTCAGAGCCACCATTCGGACCCTCTTTCGGGACACTTAGGGTTGTCCAAAACACTAGACAAAATCAAAACGCGATATTATTGGACAAATCTAGTAAAAGACACGGAAAAATTCGTCAAAGGGTGCCCGGACTGTCAACATAGAAAAGGCACGACTCAGCGCAAATCCGGGTTGTTACAACCAATCCCAGTCGGACAACCTTTTGACAAAGTCGGTATCGATCTTTTGGGACCGTTTCGAAGGAGTAGGTTAGGGAACACGATGATTGTAGTCGCGACAGATTACGCCACGCGATACGTCGAAACTGCCGCATTGAAATCTGGAAAGGCGGAACCCGTAGCCGACTTTATCGTAAAAAACATTATAACACGCCACGGTAGCCCCAGACACATTCTCAGCGATAGAGGACAAACCTTCCGGTCCGAACTAGTTAGGGAACTTCTGAACAAAATGGGAGTACATAGTCAGTTCACGACAGCTTACCACCCAGCTTGTAACGGTTTGACCGAGAGAATGAACAAAACCCTTGCAGATTGTTTATCCATTTTCACCAATACGGCACAAACGGATTGGGATCATTTTTTACCGCACGTAACGTTCGCCTACAATACTAGCAAACAAGATACCACAAAATTCTCCCCATTCAACCTAACTTTCGGGCGGGAACCAGTACTACCAACAGAAGCCACACTCATTAACCTAATCGGCGACTCAGATTCCCATTCGATCCGTGATAATGCACTCAATATTAGAGCCCTAGCGATCGATAATATACAAAAACGACAACTGACCGACAAACTCAGGTTCGACGGACACCATAGACACGTAGAATACAATCCGGGCGACAAAGTAAAAGTTTTTACACCTAAGCGTATAAAGGGTAGGAGCGAAAAACTACTGCTACGTTGGTTTGGACCGTATACAATTTCGAGAAAAATTAGCGATGTCGACTACGAAGTTATCTTACATAACAAAAAGAAAGACGTAGTTCACGTCAGCCGCATACTCCCCTATAACGACCCTTGGACAGCACCCCCCACTTAACACACAACTTTCCGTTCCGCAAGGAGAGAGCAGATTACCGCTGAACATCTGCCTCTTGGTGAGTAGCGCCACCACGGACCTTAGCGTAGAGGCGGTAAACCTCGATAAAAACCAACCTCCCTATTTTTTTTTCTCTTCCTCCCTCAAAAAAACTCTTCAAAAACGTTGTTCATAAAAATTTTACAAACAACCTTGCAATGGACCTCCGTTGTCCACCATCTTCTTTATGTGGTGCAGCCTTTCTTTTTCACCCCCAACACTCGCCGCGCAAGGAGAGAGCAGATTACCGCTGAACATCTGCCTCTTGGTGAGTAGCGCCACCACGGACCTTAGCGTAGAGGCGGTAAACCTCGATAAAAACCAACCTCCCTATTTTTTTTCTCTTCCTCCCTCAAAAAAAAAAACTCTTCAAAAACGTTGTTCATAAAAATTTTACCAACAACCTTGCAATGGACCTCCGTTGTCCACCATCTTCTTTATGTGGTGCAGCCTTTCTTTTTCACCCCCAACACTCGCCGCGCAAGGAGAGAGCAGATTACCGCTGAACATCTGCCTCTTGGTGAGTAGCGCCACCACGGGTCTTAGCGTAGAGGCGGAAAACCTCGATAAAAACCATCCTCTCTTTTTCACCCCCAACACTCGCCCCGCAAGGAGAGAGCAGGTTACTGCCGAACACCTGCCTCTTGGTGAGTAGCGCCACCACGGGTCTCAGCGTAGAGGCGGAAAACCTCGATAAAAACCATCCCCTCTTTTTCACTCCCAACTCCTACTTTTCTTACCACTCACAACAATTAAGCTTGTTGAAGGCCACTTTTCCTGATGTTCCTTTCGACGGATGATAGGCACCAACCCCAATAATCATCCACTTCTTGAATGGAAGTCGCAACCCTCTCTTTACTACTCTGAACACCCCCCGCGTTTGAACCCACATACCTCCTGATGAGCCTCTGGTGGGAAAACATATACTAATCCCACCATCATCCAGCTCTTCAGCGGAAATAACACCCCCTGCTTCTCTTACCCCGCACAGCACTTTAACGTGCTAAACCTGCACTCCATAATCTCTCTCATGAACTTCGTTTAGAAGACATACAATATTTTCAACCCCCGTTCACTCTGGGAGCAACAGTCCACCTCTCGTTGTCACGCCCCGACCTGGAGGCGCTCTGAGACGAGGGGGGGGGGACCCATTAAAAAAAAAAAAAAACCATTTATTTTTTTTCAAGAGGAGGAAAGAAACGTTTAAATAAGGGACAAATTAGATAATAATAATTTTTAGGTCATACGATAAAGTAATATTACGTCAGGTTAAGGTAAGTCACCTACTAACACGCGGAACTACGTTTGCACCTCAATTCATTGAAACCCCTGGCCGCCGGCTCGTCGATCACCTGACAGCTCGGACTACGCTCCTCCAATGTCCGTGTTCGAGATAACGGCGACACACTCGTAGCTAGGATAAGACTACGAGAATATTTTGTTTTATTTTTTACGCGAGACAGTACACGCGCAAGACGCGATTTTTGTTTTCGTCTCTATAAAGAGACTATGTTTCGTACAGGACGATCGGGAATACGCCGATTTTATTATTTTTTTCTCTTTCTTGCTTTGCGCAATGGAGAAATATTTCACACGGGACGATAATTACGTGTCACTTCGCATACAATGCGCCGGGTTCTGTTTTTCTTTTCCTCGTTTCTCTGCGCGACAGAGATTATTTTTACACGGGACGACAGTTAAAACAAGTGTAATTGACGATTGTTTAGTTTTTCTCTCCTCCATGAAGAGGATCATTTTTCCCGCGCACGGACGAGGAGCCATAAAGGGTGCTTCGAGATCAACAAGCCAGGGTAGAATGAACTGAGGGAATAAAGCTAGCCACTTTGCAAAGGGGTACCCCGCTTTTCATGCCACTTATCATGCTTACCTCGGTTACTAACCATACCCATACATTATAGATATTCAATTATCGTAAGGTAGTTAGATGGGTAATTTTAATTTAATTTAAGATAAATTTTAAGATTAAGTTTTAAAATTAGGCAGACTCACCCCAGGACACCAACAAGACAAGGAGCGACTGGACGCCGTACACTTTCCAATCAACTGGATAATTATTTTCCCACTTTCATTTTTTTTTTTTTGGGTTTTGTTTCTTACTATTACTCGAAAGCGGTACAATTAATCCCAGTCGCTATGTGTACTTATTTTTTTTTGTTTTTTGTTTTATTTTACTACGAGCACCACGCCACCGCACGCCATGTACCTACCACACGGGCTACCAACTTCAAGGACAACCATTCGCATCATTGGGCACATCCAGCCTCAGCAACACCACCACTGCTACCACTGGCCACATACATGCTCAAAGAACTTCCTCTGGCGCCAATATTCCGACGTCGAGCCTCGAACGTCATCATCCTCATAGTTCGACTTAGCAGGCCGCCACGTAAAGGCCCACATATACGAATACATTTACGAAACACAAACCTGGACACATCAAATGGACGATCTACGCCGACCAGTCCAGTCAAGCGATACTAATGGATCGCCTGAACCTCGTATTCCATTCTACCATGCAATCAAGCTTCATGCAGTCTATACATCAATAAAGTGACGACATGTCTGACCTCACAACGTGTTACTACATGGCGTCGAACCCAACCTCCGCAGCTAACGAGCCAAAACATCAGACATAGCTACAACCCTGGTTGTAGCCAGCGGCTGTATCAACTCCGTCACCATGCGGCCGCGGCATTCGACCAACCAGTTGCCAGGGGCTCATCACAGTGGCAGTAGTGAAGTGCGTGTCCAGAGAACGACATAGTGCAACGGTCCGCCCGTGTGTGTAGAATGTTCGAAAACAAAGTGCTAGTTTGTGCGTTCTTTGAGACTCCAATTATTTCGTTCCGTTTGATTTTGTTTTGTCTTGACAATTTCCGGCCATTTTTCATATTATTTTTTTCTTTTCGTTGTTTTGTTCATTTTGACTGCTTATTTCCCACTTGTACTTGTTCAGTCTTCGGGGCGAAGCCTTCTTGGACGGAGGGGCAAATGTCACATAGAAATCGGTTCCCTTAGTAATGGTGAAATGGTGCGCCGAATGCTAGGCCACCAAAGTTACATCTCGTTCCACCTTGGGAAAATTCATTCACCTTACCCTACGTGACTTGAAGACGTCCGGCGGATACCAGGAGTTCTGTTACGGATTGAAGCGTACTCTTACGCGGCTCATGTGCCGAAAACTGCAATGTAAACAGAATTCCTGGAAATGTGCGATCACGCCACCGGAAAATCAGGGGAAGGGAACCGAACTTTCCTCGGTACCAAAGAGGTTTCGCTCCAGAGTCCTGTGGTAGATCGTCCTGTATAAACGATCGCCCTTTACGCGTACCGCCGGTATTTGTAACACTTCAGAAATATTCTAAGTGTCGAAGGCGCGTTATAAGCGATATTTACTTTGTGCTTTATATTTTAATTCTCGTTTCGTTGTGTTTGTGAAAGTTCCAATGTTGGGAGCTATTGGATTAGCAGTTGTATTTTTGGGGTGAGTCAATATACCACTAAAACCATATATTTGTGTCTTACTCGACGAGCAACGTCACGAATTTACGCTACCCTGAGTGAAAACCCCCGCGCCAACTACGATAAACAGAAATCTAGTTGACAGTATAATGCAATGGAATGAAAAAAATGAAGGGAATTCTTCGTTAGCTTGACACAATGCCACAAAACCGTTCTTGTTTCCAGTAATTGCTGGTGCTCCATCGGTTGTAATGCACACTAATTTATATATTGGTAGCTTGTAGTTTTTTACAAAATTGAAGAAAACGTCATATAAGGGGGTTTTCCCCTTCAGAGGAATGATTGTCAAAAATTCTTCCTTAGCCAACATGTCATTGAATACCATCCGAATAAAAATACACAGCTGGGCAGTATCTGTCATATCAGTGGATTCGTCGAATTGTAAAGAAAAGTATGTACATCCATGATATCATGTTTTAGTTTATCTGCGATGTCCTGACTCATGACTTCAATACGCCTCGTGACAGTCGGACGAGATAACTGAATTTCTCTAATAGCACACATGATTTCTGTTTTATTTTTAAAATCTCCAAATAAAGTCTCACCCGCTTCAATAAATGTTTCCTTCACAACCGATCCATCTTCGAATGGTTTCTTGTGTTTCGCCAATATATGAGATATTTTAAATCGATCGTAGCAGCTTTTGATTATTTGGCTGGTCTTGTGAACATGGTTTGTTCTTTTTTCAAACAAGATATCAAATTACTTACTTTTCGTTTTCTTAATTCACTCTGTGGCGGAAAATCCTTTTCATAGTTTTTTTGAACCGTTTTATGATGCCTTTCTAAGTTACCACGCTTAGGTATTGCAACTGACGCACGACAAATAACACAAATGCACTTATCCTTCACCATTACAAAAGAAAAATTCTTCCTCGCAATCGTTATTAAAATGATACATTTTAGATTTCTTCATTGCACTAATTTCGCACTATTTAATATTAAACTTTGTATCGACGTAGTATCGTCTTCAAGTTACAATTCAGAATGACTCCAGCAGGCGCAACATTGATATCGGCGTGAACGAAAGTCTCGAATGTTCCCGTCAAACGCGCTGCCCGAAATGGTCTAGTCTAGAAACAACGCGGCTTTTCTTTGACAATAACCGCACGTTCCTATGATAAAGCCGCCTTTATTTTTGTAGATTAGTTACCTACTTATTAAAAATTTTCTTCTTCTCGAGATCTACTCAAAAAGCACTCACGATCGACCAGTCGATCGCGATCGACCGATTGAGCACCCCGGGTTTAGATGATTCAGATCCCAGGGCATTGTTGAGTTCTAAATCATCAATATACAGCAAATAGGGAATCAGCATTTTACCAGATTTATGCCATAATTCGCCTTGTACAAAATTTTTAAGAGTTCTACTATTTTGCAACGAAACAATATGATTCAATACTTATAGATTTGTCTCTTCGAAAAATTTTTTAAATTGGAATTTCAGAGGCATTAGAACGCCTGTAACTATCTTCTGGTCATAAACTAGTTTACCATTATGATGCAAGGGTTTTAAAGTATGATCAATGGTGAATTCTTCAATTTCTGAATTTATATAGTCTTTTTCTCTCAAATGCTTGAATAACAAGTGATCTGTTCTAAGATCTTTGAACGTATCTCTACAGTTTGTAATCAAAGTACAAAATATATTAAAAACATGTTGATATTCTTGAATATGTGAATGAGCAAATGAAAGGAATACGTTCAGTATTGGATTAATTATATACTGATCAACTTTATCTTGGAAGTTGCAGACATCTTTTCTAGTAAAATTATCATTATTATGAAAACTGAGAACAAACTCTAAAACAAGGGATCTCAGTAATTTCTCATGTGATTGGAATTCATTCGGTGCTTTTGTCTCATTTACACAATGCGAATCGTTTGATTTTTTCTTTTCTTCTTCTGTATTACCCACATACTGAAGATTTGATTTTATTTCATTTAGTCCTTTCGTGCACAATTTCTTGTTAGCAAATTCAATAAGATGCTATTCTTGAGTATTAAGTAAATCACTATCACCTGCTGCATGTTTTCTATTCATATGTTTTTTGAACCTGCTAACATTTTGAAAACTTTGATGACAATTGGACTCGCAACAACGATATAGTGAATCAGTTTTAAGATCATGAATTCGTTTGAAATGAGCCATCAGTAGTTTCAAATATTTTATTTCTTTCTTACATATATAACACAACATGATCTGAATTGTCTAAAAATATTACGATAACAAAAAAATGAGATTTTTTATTTGGCTGAGAGTTAAAATGTTGTTCCTGAAAGCGGTCATGCATTAATTCTATCAAAATGATAGTGTTTGTTACGAATGAAAAACTAAAAATTGCCTCCAAGTATTAATATGAGATTTGAAAACTTGCAGATTTACTTACCAAAAATACAAACGTAGATTGAGAATATAGCACTCGGTGAAGTTCAAATCACTTTATTAAAGAACCAAGAACATAGGATCAATTTGTCGTACCGAAAGTGATCGTTTTTTTTAGCGGCTGGCGATTATATTATTTCGATACCAATGCTGATTAAACGGCTAGACCGTGTAGGTTACCAACTATCAGGTTTCCGTCTTAATATTGTGCAATACATTTCTTATCGGGGTGTTCTCATATTCCACCAAGACGGGAGCTAGCCGCCGTCACACGACGGCGAAGATCGAAAATAATATTTTGGCAGTGATGGTGACCGTCAAATCGGGATTTATGAACGGGAGGGATGTCTGAAAAATCGAAATTTGATGGCCGAACCTGTTGGAAAATGTGAAAACTTCTATATTTTGATGGACGTTTGACGGATGCTAGCTGCCGTTGTCTTGATGGTTAATATAAATCACCGAGTCTATACTCTACTCGCTAATGTAAATCCACCTGTAACCATCGTAGCTGTTGTCCTGCTGTCGGTCGTTTTTCTACACCCCAATATCTCATTTCTAAGAATATGCCTAATCGGATTTTTTAAGCAACGAATCTTTTTACAGCTTAATGGTCAATAGAGAGAGAACTAGAGGACACGTACTTACCTTTGGTGAATATTACATAAGGGCAGAAATGCAAAGTTGAAATAAAGCTACATTTTCTTCTTAACAAAATGTGACATATTCCTTTATTTCGGAATCTGTTTTTTATCTGATGAGATGGGTATAAACAACGAATCGTTGATTGCTATAATTATATGAGTTTGGGAAAGACATATGTACATCAATTACTGAGAGATATAAAACCAAACAAATGAAATATCGCTCGAATTAATAATCAATTTCATCAATAAAATTGATAATAAATAAATTATACAATGAAATTCGGTTCACATAAACGGATTCGGTTTGTTCAGACCCGAGACGACGACTAGTTCTGTTCGTAGATATAACGTACAGATGTTGAAGATTTATCATCGCTTGCATAGAATCAAACAAAAAATGTTATTGTTTAAACCTTCGACAATTGCGTTATTGCAATGAATATTTTTATTATAATGATGTACTTTACGTATATATAACTTGCAATATTGATAAGTCGATGCAAACCGTTTCACTGCAATGATGAAACACTTTTTGTAGTTATAGCTTTCACGTTAATTAGCTTATAACTAAAGCCCGGACTTTAGGCACTATAAATTCGTTAAAAAAAGGCAGTGAAAAGGCAATAAAAATACTCAAAATAGGCACTTAAAATAGGCATTTATTATATACTGATAGATAAAAACAGATAAGATAAAACAAAAAAACATTCGATGTGAATACTTATTCTTTATTAAACATAACTACCAATAGTTTTCTCAAATTTTCAAATTTTATACTTTGTCGTCTATCTGATAAAATATGTTTATACAACGAAAAAGATCTCTCCACATCAACAGATGTCAAAGGTGCATACATAAATGAGGATATTTCGGTAGGGTTCAAGAAATTACTGACCCCATCTCCTAATAAAATCGAATTTATTTCGCGCATCTTGACCAAACCACTATTGTTCTGCAACACTTTTTCACATTTTTCTTTCATGAACTCTCCTTTTAATCCAGGCGCAGAATTGATTCTTTCAATTGTTTCATCATAATGTTCAATTGCTCTTGTAATTTTAAATTCCTCTCTTCTAGTTTTTGTATTGATGTAGGAATTGAATGAAAATGTGCAAGTATGTATGCTAAATCAGACTGGATATTCTTTTTGGACAAAACATCTTTACATATTTTTATTGAAGCTGCATCATTTTCGAGGTGATCCACTATTTCTACAATTTTCTCGAAATGGGTTGCGTAATAAATGGCAGCCGATATCCATGTACCCCATCTCGTTATTGTAGGTTGAGGTGGTAATGGCAGATCTGGTGCAAGTTCTTTGAAAATTTGCACCCTCGATGGAGCTTTTAAAAAAACTTTCTTGACGTTTGATATTAACAGATCGACATCGTGAAATAAACTTCGCGCTTCTTCAGCAACTCTATGCAATGCATGAGCTATACACGTCACATGAACCATTTTTGGAAATAGAACTTGCAGAACTTTTCCAGCTGCTTTCATGTATGGAGCGGCATCAGAAACAAATAGCAACACTTTGTCATGTTTCACTCCATCTGGCCACAATAATGAGAGCGCACTGGTAAATAATTGGGCTATTGTCGAATTATTGGCTGATTCGAGTACTTCACTTGTTAATAAATACGTGTTAGAGTCCTGGTGAGTTGATTGTAGAGTTCCAATAATTACGTTGGCTACGTAGCGGCCAAGAGCATCGGTTGTTTCGTCAATGGACACCCACAAATTTTTACCTTCCGTTTCTTTTCTAATTTTGTTCATCTTTTCCTGGAACACTACATCAATATAATTTTTCCGGAGGGTGGACTCACTTGGCACGTGTTCTTTGGTGTACTTTTCAAGGAATGCTTTTAGAGAAGGATTTTCCAATTTCCAAAGAGGAATGTTCGCATCCATCAGTGCTTTACATAAATCCAAAGAGAATTGGGATTGTCGATTGGATATAACGCCGAAATTCGGAAGCAGACACGTTTTTTTACTATCGCAATTTTTCGAAGCAGCATTTTTATGTTTCACTGTTGAAAGGTGCTGGGATACAAAATACTTCTTCTCAAAATTCACTTTACAGTCACATATTTTGCAGAATAACACAGAACCGTCACTACTGAAAACGTCTTTACCGAATTCAAGTATTAATTTATTCAATTTTGTTTGCTCGGATGCTCTGACTTTAGGCATATTGGCTGGCGATAAGTTGAACCGAATGGGCGAATGGTGAATAACAACTGAACGGAAATGGGTATTACGATATATTTATACCTATAGTGTTTATTCAATTTCTGGGTATCAGCAGCGGCGTAAAGAAAACTCTTTTATTTTTTAATCTCGAGCTTTCGAAGATCTGTTTAATAACTTTTCTTCATCATCGGGAGTTCTACAAACGATAAACATGAATATCAGGTGAAAACATTGAATTTTTACCTACAAAACAGTGAGAATTTACCGCAAAATTTCTGAAAAAAGGTCGTCAGAAATTGAGAACATGTTATACAATCGAAAAATATTTGACGAATGTCAAAAGAATAATACATACATACTATGATAAAATTAGAAAAATAAATTTGGAATGTATTCAACAAAAATTGTGTGATTTCGATTTTGTTTTTGAATGGAGAATGTTCAACGTCGATTTTGTTTGTCTATTTCTAATAGATTAGCGTAAATTATATTTATTCCTTCAAAGTCTCTTCTTGAATTAATTGCTGAAGGTTCTTGATTAATCCTGAATGATTCAATAAATTTCCTCACCATCGAATTATTCTCTGAGTCCAAAACGGTTATTTCATCATAATTAGGTTTATGTCCAGTTTCAGTTGTGTGTTTAGACAAAGCACAAGAATTAACTCTTCTATTAATATCACTTCGGTGAGATGTTATTCTTTTATTAAGTGTTCTTTTAGTTTCACCTATGTATACTCCATCACAATTAAAACAAGGAATTTTATAAATTACACAGGATTTCTTTTATACCTATAGGTATCTGGTTTCAGGTTTTCCCATCAGTAACAGTTGTTGTATCAATTCCTAGAAAAAGGGAACTATCTCTTGTCTATGTACCAATCCTGCCTACCTGAGATCTTAGAGTTTCCCACTTTATACTATCATAAATTGTTCGAAATAGGCGAAATAAGTCATAAAATCCCATTTTAGGCAAAATAGACAGAAAATACGAAAATAGGCATTTTATGGCATTTTATGGCATTTTGCCTAACATCCGGGCTTTACTTATAACGAACAATATTAGTAATAATGTTTTGGTTAATATTAACAATGTAAAAATTCCAATGATTGTGGTACATTGATATTACGAACAGTTTTTTTTCTGTGTATACAATTTGGATGAAATTGTATCCTCAGGTGTTTTTGGGGTCGCCGATTACGAATTCGAAGACATAACATAGAAAAACAAAATTTTCCCCGGCTTTGTTTTTTTTCCCCTTTTTAAATTTCAAAATTTTTTTTTGTTTTCGGGGTTTTTCTTTTTGGGGGCCCCTTTTCTTGCCCTTCTTATGGGTTTCTTTTTTTTTTTGTTTTTCGTTTTTGAGCAAATTTTTGCCCTTTTTTCTGGTTTGGGGTTTTTCCCCTTGGGTAGATTTTTTTCCGGGGGGTTTTTGGTTTTTCCCAAAAGGGTTTGTGTCTTTCCTTTTGGTTCGGAAACTTTCCCTTTTCTTTCCTTTTTTTTTTCTTTCATTTGGGTTTAAATTGTCTTTTTTTAGTAATTTCCAAATTTTTTTTTTTTGGGGCCTTTTTTTCCTTTTCGGGTTTTTCCCCTCTTTGTTTTCTTTGGTTTTTTTTCCTGTTTTGGTTTCCCTTTGTTTGTTGGGTTTTTCCTTTCTCGATTTGCGGGTTTTTTTGGGGGGGTTTTTTTCTTTTTGGGTTTTTTTTTGTGGGGTTTTTAAAAGGTGTTTTCGTTTCTTTGGGGCCCCTTTTCCTTTTTGGGGTTTTCTCCCCAAAACGGGGTTTTCCTTTTTTGTTTCTTGTTTCCATTCGTTTAGGGGTTTCCCCGTTTTTTTTCCCCGGGATTTGTTTTTTTTCCCCCAAAAGCCCCGGGTTTTTTGGGTGGTTTTTTTGGGTTTTTCCCTCTTTTTTGGGGGGTTTATTTGTTTTTATTTAAAATCCCCCCTGAGGGGGCCCGCTTTTTGGAATTTTTGTTTTTCCCTTTCACCAAATTTTTTACCCGGTGGTTGGACGGGTTTTTTTTTTGGGTTTTTTAAATTTTGGTTTTCGGGTTTTTACCCTTTTTTTTAAGTTTTTCCTTTTCTTTTCCCCTTGGTTTGGTTTTTTGGAAATTTGGGCCGGGTTTTTTGGTTTTCAGGTTTTTGGGTTGCCCTTTTTTTAAACCTTGTTTTTTCCGGTTTTTTGGGGCACTTTTTTTCTTTTTTTGGTTTTTAAGTCCTGTTTCTGCTTTTTTTTCATTTTTTTTTTTTTGTTTTGGCCTTTGGGGATTGGCCCCGGGTTTTCTTTTCTTTGGGGTTTTTTTATTTTGTGGTTTTTTTTCCCTTTATTTTTGGCCCTTTGGGCCAAAATTTTTCTTTTCTTTCTTTTTTTTCTTCTTTTTTGTTTTTTTGGGGCTTTGTTTTTCCAAGGGTTTTTTTGGGTTTTTTTCCCTCTTGGGGTTTTTGGTTTGGGTTTCCCCTTTTTTCTTTTTCCCGGTTTCCTTTTGGGTGGTTTTTCCTTGGGGGGTTTTTTCTTTTTGGGTTTTTCCCTTGCCTTTTCCCCCGTTGTTTTTTTTCGGGCCCTTTTTCGAAATCCTGTTTTTGTTTTGGGGGGTTTTTCTTTGGAGTAATTTAAACGGTTTTTTCCCCTTCAATTTGGGCTTTTGGGGAAAGGTTTTTCCTTTTTTTCCCCCTTTTTGTGGGAAACCCTTTTTTTTGGGATTCCGTTCAAATTTTTTCACGTTTAAAGTGGGTTTTTATTCCCCAATTTATTTGGCTTGGCCTTTTTTTTTGCGGCCCAAAATTTTGGGTTTTGGTTTAGTGGCGGTTTTTTTTAAAATTTCCCGTCTTCTTTCGGCTTTTCTTTCGGGGGCGGGCGGGTTTTTGGCACCCTTTCAAAATTTTTTGTAAAATTTCTTTTGTTTTTTGGAAACCCATTTTGGTTTTTCATGCGTTTGTTTTGGAATTTTTCCGTGCCCTTTTCCCTTTGGGCCCGGTTCGGGAAATTTGCGGGTTTTTAATTTCCCTACGCTTTGGCCCTTTTTGGTTTTTTTTGTTTCTTTTTTTTTGGGCCCCAAATTTTAAATTTTTTTTAAGGCTTTTGTTTTTAGGGGAAAATTTTCGGTTTCCTTTTGGAAAATTTCCATTTTTTTTGCTCCTCAGGATTGTTTTCGTTCGGTTCGGCCTTTGGGTGGGAGCCCTTTCCCTTGGGTTTTCCCAGGTTGAGCCCCTTTCTGGTTTTCTTTTTTTTTGGCGGATGGGTTTTCCCTTTTGAATTTTTTTGCAGGGTATTTTCTTTTGGCTTTTTTGGGAGTATTTCCCCGGACGCGTTGCAAAGGCCCCGGGGCGGTGGGCTTGCCTTTATTTTTTTTCCCCCGGGGGGTTTTCCCCGGATTTGTGATTTTTTAAGGGGGTTGGTTTCCCTTTAAAGGGGATTTTTTCCCCGAATTTTCAAAATTTTTCCAATTTTGAAACCCTTAAACCCAAAGGGTTTTAATTTACTTCCCGTTTCATTTGGGGCCCCGGGGTTTTTTCAAACCCAAACTATTTTCACCTTTTTCCCCTTTTGGGGTTGTTTTCCCCCCTCCCGGCGGGGGGGAACCGGGGCCGGCCCAGCCAACCAAAATTTGGGCTTTGGTCCCCTTTGGATTTACCCTTTTTGGGTTCTGGGGAAAACCGTTCGTTTCGGTTTGGCCTTTCCCGGGGCTCATTTTTGTTTTAAGCCCGAAGTTCCCCGGTGTTTTTGGTCCCGGGATGGGGCCTTTTTTCTTGTTTTGTAAAAAAATTTTTTTGGGAAAATTTTTTAGGGGAAATTGGGCGGGGTGGGTTTCGGGCTTAAGGGATCCTGGGGTTCAAATTTCGTTGGGGGGGGACCCCTTTTTTTTTTCCGGAAAATTTCCTTTTTAAAAAACCGTTTTTGATCCTTGGGAAACCCGGGGGTTTTTTTAAAACTAAAATGTGGGTTTTTTAAAAAAAATTTTAGAATTTTCGGCAGACCGGGGAAAATTGGGGGGTTTAAAACCCGGGGACGCAGAAAAGGGGCCCTTTTCCGTTTTCTTTTTTAAAAATTTCCCCCTTTATTTTCCCCGGATGGGAAATTTTTTTAAACCCGGGGGCCGGGTTTATTTGGGACAAACAGTGGCCCAAATTTGGGGTTCGGGGTTTTCCGGGGGGGTTTTTTCCCGGGATTTGTTTTCCTTTAAATAAATAAATTCTTTTTTCGAATGGGGACCCCCCTTTATATTTTAAAAACCTTGGGGTTTAAAGGTTGAGGGGTTTCTTTTAAAACCCTTCAAATCTTTAAATCTTGGGTGAATTCCTTTTTTCTCGGGGGAAATTTCCTTAAAAAGAAATTTTCCGGTTTTTATTTTGAGTAAAATTTTTGAACTTTTCTTTTGGGATTTTTTTGGAAAACCGGGGTTTATTTTATTTGGTCCCCGGGGGTTTTCCCTTTTTTTGTTTCTTTTAAATTTTTTGGTTTTTAATTATTTGTTTTTTTGGGTAAAATTTTTTGGGAGGGGGATTTTTTCCGGGGGGGTTTTTTGGGCCAAAGTTTTTTGGGGTTTTTCCCCTTTTTAAAAACCGGGGAGGTATTAATTTTTAAAAGCCTTATTTCAAATTTTTTCCATTCTTTATTGTTTAATTATTGGTTGTTTATTTTTTCCCCTCCTAAAAAGGGTTTTTCCCAAATTTCCAAAGAAAATTTTTTTTTACGTAAGGTTTAAATTCTTGGTTTTCCCAAACAAAAAGACCGGGAGGTTTTCCCTTTGGTTTTGATAGGTAGAACCCCCAAGGTTTAAAGGGTTTTTTCGTGGGGAAAACCAAAGAACCCTTCCCGGCCGGGGTTCCTTTGGAAAATTGCCGGAAAAACCCCGAAAAAAAAATTTCCTTTCCGAAGAAACATTATTTTTGGATTGTTTTAAAAATCTTTTGGTTTAAGGGGTTTTTTTAAATTTGGGTTTTTTTTTTCTTTGGCTAAAAGGGTTGGTTTTGGGGGGTTTTATTTCCCTTGGACCCGGGGTTCTTTTTGGGAACCCCTTTCTTGGTTTGCTTTCCCGGATTTTTCCCGGGGTGCGTTCTTTCCGGAGGGAAAAGGGGAAATTGGTTGGAATTTTCCCATTAAGGCAGGTTGTGTTTTGGTTTTGCTTTTTTTCCGGGTTAAAATTTTGGTTTCCCTTTTTCCCTTTGGGGATTTCCCAAACCCCGGGTCCTTTCCCCCCCCTTTAGAGCCCGGGTTTGTTCCTTAAACTCACATGTTTAAATATTTATTATAAACATGAATGCATGTATAAAAAAACGCCCATCAAAAAATGTATGACAGTTAAAGTATGTATGAACAAAAACAAAAAATAGAAAGGGCGATTATCATTTATATCACCGACGTTCTGGACTGAGAAATATTAAATGACAAAGGGCGTCTAATTCGTGAATGATAACATTCACGGTAGAACCAAAAAGAAAAGTGGCATTTGTTTCATGGATGGCAAAACATCCATATCAGAGCCTTTAATAATAACATTCACAGTCCAGAATGTCAGTGATATGAAGAAAAACCGCTCGTTAAAGATGTATGACAGTTAAATGATGTATGAACGAAAACAAAATATATAAGGACGTATTTTTTGTTAGTACTCAAGTACATGATCCCTGTATATGGTCTATCCCCACACCTCATATAATAGAGCAGAATGCATTCTTTCACGGTTGTCATTTATTTCACTTGAAGAATGTATCACAGTTAATACAGACTTATGTACACAGCAACGAAAAAAGGAGCGGTTTCTGTTGTCTGGGAAGTTATCTAACTGACCCCTGCTTTGATCTCGCTTTGTTCTTAACGTCGGGCCGAAGCCCCTTACGTATATTTATTGAAATTGATTTGGAAAACGGTCATATTGCGTCGGAGGTGACCTATATGAAAAGAAATGAAGGGTTTGCCTTACGAGAAGGTGTTTTGGATAAAGTTTCGAGGATGACTCCTCACGGTCGAAACAAAAGTTGGGTTAAGTTTTGAAATGAATTCATCGATTGAGGTGGGGTTGCCCAGGTCTCTCCTAATGATTGAGTTACGAACAAATCACGGGGCGGAAGTAATTTTTCTCAAGCAATTATTCTCGAAAGATTTGAATTTTGCCATCTGAAGATGATTCAGATTGTGCCATGTCGGAATTGCATAAGTATAAGAGGATCTGATGATAGATGTGTAGAGTTTGAGTTTATTGCGGATTGTGAGGTTTTCGTTTTTAAGTAAGGGCGAAAGTTTTTTGAGGAGAATTCTAGCTTTTTGGAAGCGTTTTTTCAGTTTAACGTTCCATTTCAGACGCATGTCGAACTCGACACCAAGATAGGTGATGCTTCTCCTTTCCCATGGAATGGGGTTGCCGTGAATAGAAACTTGAGGAGCGTATCTCATTCGTTTCCGATTTTTGCGGAAGATGATGGCTTGAGATTTTTAGGGATTCAAGTGGGTTTTCCACAAATGCACCATTGCTCTATGAGAGTGAGGTGATTCTGAAGTCTGGAAGAAATTGTATTGACGTTTCTTGACTATGCTACTATAGCAGTATCGTCTGCATACAGGAAGATGTGAGTTTTTGGCTACCCGGGGATGTCGGTTATGAAGAGGTTATAGAGCAATGGTGCAAGGCAGCTGCCTTAGGGTACTCCGGCCGTGATTTTTCTGGTGGTGGAGGAGAGATTACGGTGTCTCACCTGGAACGAAAGGTCTGAGAGAAATGATCTGATGAGTTTTGCGAAATGATCAGGGAACCCATACCTAGGAGTTTGAAGACCGTCATGCCAGATCTTGTCAAATGCTTTGGCAACATCTAGCATAATGGCGCCCACCTTCCAGCCCCGTCTGAAATTCTTATAAACCAGCTTGGAAAGCCTGGCGGTTTGGCGGGTACATGAAAGATGTTTCCTGAACCCAAACTGTTTCTAAATCTTTGATGTGCGATGGAAATTGAAACGGGTGAGACGGACTGACTGGAGATTGATAGGAGGATTGTTCTAGGGCGTCAGAAATGTCTGCGTGAAGTTTTAATATTGCTTGATCGATGTCTGAGGGAGAGTTGATAGACGGTATGGGACCTGTGTTGTCCAGTAGGGATTTGAATTTTTCCCATCCATACGGAGTGGATTGAAGAGGTGGGGATTATGAGAAGGGTTACCAACAAAAAGAGACAATGGAAGATGATTCGAGTCTAGTTCGTGATGGACGCAGATTGAAGTTTGTCTGTTAGTATTTTTAAGGAGAAAAAAGTCAATGGTGGTGGAGAAGCGTTCATTGTGAAAGTGAGTCGGTTCAATGGTAAGATTTAGTTCAAAATAGAAGTCGTCAATTATGGAATTCAGGAACGGGCCGAAAGGATTGGAATGAGGGAGTCCCCAAGAAGAGTGGTGGCGTTGAAGTCGCCATCTAAAATTAGGGGAGAAGAATCTTGCGCCAGTAGAGCGACAAAGTCTGTCCGAGATGGCTATCTGGAGGGTCTCATGTAGACACTAGCGATACGGATGAACGAGTTGTCCGAAAGTTTTATCTTGATTTGGGTCACTTTAAGAGTATCAAAGTGAGGATTTTCAAAAACGAAATGCCCAAGATTTTGCTTAACGATGATCATTGTACCACCGAGGACGCCTTTGGAACGATTATTTCTGTGGACACGGAAATTGGGGATGTTGAAGGGGTTGCAGGATTTGAGATGAGTTTCTTGTATGAGAAATACGTCGAAATTGTGCTGAACGAGGAAATTGGTGATCTGAAGTTTTTTTGTTACGCAGACCGTTGGCGTTCCAGGTGCTGATTTTCAGCGAGGTGAGGTTGAAAAACTTCGATTGAATATTGCTGGCCAGTAAGTTAAATTGTGCTTGAAGCATTAATTCCAGTTTTTCTTGGAGTTGGGAGACTAGAGACATCATTAGCTCTTGCACAGCCGGTTGGACGGGGTTTTTGGGGGGCCTCTTGGTAGATAAGTTCTTCTCATCCCAGACGGGTTTATTTGAGTCGATTGGTGCGAAGGATCGGGGTTGCCTTTGCTGCGGAGGGTCATTATTAGGTCGCAGGGGACAGATGCGGGCGTTCGACGTGTGATCTACCTTGCAGTTGGCACATTTGGCCGGGAGCTTTCGGGGCTTCTTGCATTCGATGGTCAGGTGGTCTGCACCACACTTAACACATTTCGGATTGGCAGAGCATTTGCTCTGGCTATGGCCAAAGAACTGGCATCTATGGAATTGGACTTTTTCTCTGCTCCTGAGGAGAGTTTCGATGTGGATACGTAAATTGAAAAGGCCAGTCACGCCATAGATGTCGTTTTCGGAGCGGGGTAAAATGACGATGATCATTTGGGTGGGAACCCGTTCACCGTTGACCGAACGTTTCATCCGATGAATAAAAGAGGGGTGAAAATCGAGGAGATTGAGCTCCTCAGAAATCGCATCATTTGAGATGTTAGTCGGGATTCCTTTAATTACGACATGAAATTCGTTGTTTCCGGTAGTGGAGGCATTGAGATTCAGGGCGCTGAAATGGTTTTTGATCATGACTTTCAATTGGGATTGAATTTGCGACTTAACAGTTGCCATGAAATTTTGGATCCATGGATCCTTGTCTTTATTTGGGAACTGAAATTTCTTCCTTTGCCCCTTTCTTTTCTTTGCCCATTTTTTCTACGAAGTCATTTTTTCCGAAATCAAACCCTTGACCATGAGCTTACTCCAGAGTACTGGTATTTTCTACCGGCATCTGCCCCTCCGGGGGATTCGGCTCACGGTTGAGATTTTCCGTTTCCGTCGGACATCTACTTCGAAAATCACCGGTTTGATCCGGCGAGTCCGCCTCCGTAGAGGATTCAGTGCCAACTTCCACTTCCAATCTCGGCTTCTTATTCGGATTGTCGTCTTCGTTTTCTTCATTTTGTCGTTTCCACGACGCAATTGTCATTTTTCTTTTTCTACCCTTGCTTTCAATTTCCAAAATCTTTTTGATTTCTTCGTTTTCGTGGTTTGCCATCGTTTTTAGCAGGTTTTCTCGCTTTTTCTTCGCAACGTCTTCGAGTGTCTGCATTTTCATTTCGTTTTGGATTTGTTCGTTTGAGATGAACCATGGTGCTCCTATGGCCATTCTCGTCACTCTGTTGATTGTTCGTTGAAGTTTTGTTTGTGCGCCTGATTCGTGCAGGTCCCAGATTTCGTTTCCGTAGGTGATTGATGGAATAATGATGGTTTTCATTATCCTCATCTTGTTGTCGTTGTTCATTTTGCTGTTTTTGTTTAGCAGAGGGTAGAGGCTGCCAAACAATTGCGTCGCTTTCTTTTGATTTTCTTTCATGTGTGGCGTCATTGTCAGATTTTCGTCGAGGGTGATTCCGAGGTATTTTACCTCCTTTTTCCACTCGAGTTTCGTTCCATTTATTTCGACTTCTTTTGGTTTGTCCCATCTTCCTCGCTTGTAGTCGGAAGTAGACGGCCGTCGTTTTTTTTTCGTTGACTTTGATACCCCATTTGTTGAAGTAAGTCATCAGTGTGTCCATATCTTCTTGCATTTGTTTCGTCAGCGGTTCTTTTTTTCTGTGGCTGAGATAAATGACGGTGTCATCTGCGAATTGCGCCATCTTGCAGAATTTCAGTTTTGGGATGTCAGCTATGAAGATGTTGAACAGCAGTGGCCCCAGTACCCATCCCTGAGGCACGCCAGCTCCCATCAGCTTTTCGGAGGATGTTGTTTCTCCGATGTTCACAGCGAATCTTCTTTCTTTTGGGTAACTGATGATCAGGTTGACGATCTTCATTGGAGTTTCCATTTCCATCAGTTTGTAGATTATCCCGACGTGTCCGATTCTGTCGAAGGCTTTTTCGATGTCCAGAAACATTGCCCCCGTCGGAGTCGAGATGTTCATTTTCGTTTTGATTTCGTCCGTCAGTCTTGCCAGTTGGTGGATGGTGGAGTGTTTTTCCATGAATCCAAATTAGTGCTTCGGGATTTTTTCTTTGACGTGTTTTAGCAGTCTTTTGTGGATTGTTCTCTCGGTTATTTTGCTCAGGGCTGGCAGCAGGCTAATAGGTCTGTAGCTGGCCGGGTCGTTTCTTGGTTTTCCTTTTTTGTGCAGCATGATTGTTTCTGCAGATTTCCAGACGTCTGGGAACGTTTCGAGTTTCCATACAGCTCTGTTGATTTCGGTGATTTCTTCTACTCCATCTTTTAGTAAGTTTTTTAAAGCCCGATTGGTCACTTTGTCTTTTCCGGGTGCTTTCCTTGGTTTGAGATTTTGGATCAACCCTCGGATGTCGTCTTCTGTTACGGGATCGATTTCTTGTACGTCAGGTTCTTGTGTGCTGGTGACTTTTATCACCATTCTGCCTTTTTTCTTTTGTTGATCATCGTCAGGTTCTTGTCAGAATGGCGACAAAAGTCACCATTCTGACTTTTTTCTTTTCTTTTTGATTATCAGGTTCTTGTGTGTAGGTGACTTTTGTCACCGTTCTGATATTTTTCGTTTGTTTTTCGTCATCAGGTTCTTGTGGATCGGTGACTTTCGTTGTCACCATTCTGATGCGGTCGTTTGGTTTGAATTGATCCTCCAGTGATTCCGAGAACAAATCTGCTTTTTCTTTTTCCGTCACGTATTTGGCGTCGTTTTGCTTCAGATATGGGATGGATGATTTTCCTCTTTTTCCGGTGAGACTGGCCGCCATCTGCCATAGGGAATTGTCTTCGATATTCAATTCCTGTAGTCTCCGATCCCATTTTCCGTTTCTGAAGATTTCCATCTCCGCTTTAACCTTGTTTGTCAGCGTGTTGAGGATGGTTTTGTCGTTTGGATGTAACGTCGTCAAGTATTTATTTTTGGCTTTTTTCTTCTCTTCCAGCAGGAGTTTCAGCTCGTACGGTAGGTTTTCCCGTTTAGCTGCCCTTTTCTCCGTGGTTGAGTTTTCTTGTGATTTTCGGATCCTCGATTCCAGATCTGCGATCGCGGTTTCGAGGTCTTCTTTCGTTTGGATGATTGGTTTCTTTGCCTGGAAGTTGTCCCTGAACTTGTACCAGTTAACTTTCGTTTGCTTTTTGTCGTTTCCCTCTTTTCCTGTATCGATCGTCATGATGACAGGAAGATGGTCGGAGGAAAGATCCATTTTCGTTTCTAGATCGTATGTCCATGGTACGTTTTTGAGAAGTGCAATGTCCAAAACGTCGCTGCTGTCGTGGGTCAGAGACAGATGGGTGTCTTCTTCGGGACCGACGACGACGAGTTGGTTTGCGTCTGCGATTGCTTCTAGTATTCTCCCTCTTGTTGTCGTGAGGCGAGAATTCCATTTCGTGTTTTTGGCATTCAGATCTCCGGCCATGATGGTTGGTTTTTCGGAGCTGAAAGCGTCTTTGAATTCTTCGATGTCCAGGATTTTCGTTCCCGACGCGTACGCTGAGTAGACGTTCAGGAAACCTTTGATTTTTATTTGGATTCCGGTTCGTTCCAAATTTTTTTGTTTGTCGGTTGGCAGTTCCGAGTGCGAGATTCCTCTTTTCACTAGAATCGCCGTGCCTCCTCCTCTTCCGTTCGTTCTGTCGTTTCTGTGCGTTGCGTAATTTTGGACGTTGAACCGTCGAGATGGTTTCAAAAAGGTTTCGCTCAGCAGCATTACGTCGATCTTGTTTCCCTCCAGGAATTCAACCAATTCTTCTTTTTTGTTTGTTACGCAGTTTGCGTTCCAGAATGCAATTCGGAATTTTTCCCGTGACCTACATACAGATGCCTGGTCATCTGCCCGCTTCGGGGATTCAGCCACAGTGAAATCGTTTAATGAATTGAGCTCTACTACAGCGGATGCTGCCCCTCC
Organism: Novius pumilus; assembly: GCA_020654155.1. Lineage (NCBI taxonomy): Eukaryota > Metazoa > Arthropoda > Insecta > Coleoptera > Coccinellidae > Novius > Novius pumilus. The sequence goes on from JAIFOV010000033.1 coordinate 150,200, forward strand.
AGGGGATTCGAGCTCTTCATCGTTTGATTTACATTTTCTTTTTTGCTGGTTCTGGAATTGCATTTATTAAGTTCTTCCTAAATAGAGCAATAATTTTTTGTTGGTCGTTTACGAAATTCAACTTTTCTTCGTTGGAAGTGTTTGTTTTGTTAAACACTATGGTCATTCTGCCGAGGCAGAGTGCCAGCTCGTCGTCGACGCTGGTTGTCGACGTGGATCTTGTTTTCTGGGATTGTTACTGCTGAAGTTTCTTTTGTTCGGCAACCTTGGCAGCTTCTTCGGATTTTTTCTTTTCTTCGGCTCGTTTCTCCCATGCGTTGACCTTGGGTAGAGGAGCTCGAACGAACGTTTGGGTTTTTCTGGCCTCCGGGTTGTTCGGGTTCCCGGGGCAGTAGATGTTGGTCGATAGATGCTCGCCGCCGCAGTTGGCGCATATAGCCGTCGTTGTTTTTGGTTTTTGACATTCAGATGACATGTCTCCACATTTCATGCAGCGAAAAACTGCATTGCAGTTTCGCTGCGCGTGTCCGAAAATTTGGCAGCGATGACACTGCACGATCTCGTTTTTCGTACGAAGACTTTCGACGACGACCGAAAGTCCACAGGCAGTTTTGAGGGAGAAGATCGACTTGTATTCTTTTTCGATCTCTACCAGGATGAGGGGAGCTGGCCGCTGCATTTTCCCTCTCATTCGGATCATTTTGATTGCCGGATAGCCGTGGTCTTTGAGATCCATGGCTACTTCTTGTACGGAAAATTCTTCGGGAATGCCACGAAGAACGACTTTTAGTGGTTTTTCACTGCGAAGCTGATAGGTGTGAAACTGCAAGTCCACTTGACGTAGGAGTCGCACCAGGTCGCGGAAATCATCTTCTGTCGTTGTGTCGATTTGAGTTCCGGTGGAAGTCATTTTTGCTTTCGTGTAACCAATTCGATTTTCGTTCATGGCCTTTTGTAGACGTACCCAGCTTTTCCTCTCTCGTAGGATGACCGGGGGGATTTTTGATTCTTGCTTAGTCCCTAAACGAGAGAAAACGGGAGCAGAAAGAGGAACAACTTTTGATTTAACACTCACCCTTTTAGTTTTCGCCCCTAGAACGGGGAAATCGTCCTCTAAAATGTCATCGACTTCTGAGGGGGCGGGGCCCTCGGTCGACTCCATGACTTGGTCCTCCAGGGCGACGAAACGATTGCTCGTAGCGACGGGCGGGATTTTTGTATCATGGTCGGAAACCTTAACTCGTTTTGACCGCTTCGGTGCGGCGAATTCTTCGTCCGAGGAGACGGCTTCGTTGTTGTTTGTAGCGGACTCGTTCGAGGGAGCCTGGAGCGCGGCCGTCTTCGTAATGAGTGCTTCAATGAAGCACTGCAGGACGGATGGTTCCAAAGAACCGATGTTGTTGAGGACTTCTTGAAGTTGTTGGCTGGCCATCTCGAAGGGAAAAATGAAATTTCTCGGCTTCTTGAAAACACAGCTTCAATGCAAAAAGATCGATATTTCACTTGATTTTCGCTTTCGCAAGCAAACGCATGGTTTCTGGATCGAATACTCTCACCAGAATGAAATTTTGGATATCCGGTTGTTGGGTTTTATGAATTGCGGAATTTTTGCCATTGTCACCGGGTGGTTCTGAAGATGGAAGCGGCAACAAGGAAATGGTTAATTCTTACCTCGATCGATGGTTGGAAAAGGTAAGAGGAACTTTCTAAAGCCGACCGTGGGAGCGGTGGCAGACGTCTACGGTTGGTTTCGCCGGCTTTTTCGCCTAGCGACATAAAAAGTTGGTGGATTTCGGAAGGCCGGCAGGAGCGCTCGGCAAACGATTGGACGACAGGCCGGCAGTAAGCTCGGCGACGAAATGAATCAAGGGGTCGAAAGCCGGTCAACGGACTCGGCAGAACGAAACGGGATCGGCACAGGACACTTTGCACTCGTAGCAGGAAAAAAAGGAAAAAAAGGCAATCGTTGCTCGTACTATATCGTTCCGAATTCGAATGAATTTTCCTCCCGATCCGCTGCTCCTTTTATAGCCAGGGGCTCCCTTTGTAAAAATAACGTAATGAAATTGACGAATTTCCGGGGAACTCCACCCTGGGGTGTAGTATCGTGCCCGGAAATAATTACTCTACTCTTACAATTCGCGTGGGAACTCCTCCCCTGGCCATCTGTGGGATCTGTCTCCTCCATGGATCCTTGTCTTCATTTGGGGACTGAAATTTCTTCCTTCGCCCCTTTCTTTTCTTTGCCCATTTTTTCTACGAAGTCATTTTTTCCGAACTCAAAACCTTGACCATGAGCTTACTCCAGAGTACCGGTATTTTCTACCGGCATCTGCCCCTCCAGGGGATTCGGTTCACGGTTGAGATTTTCCGTTTCCGTCGAACACCTACTTCGAAAATCACCGGTTTGATCCGGCGAGTCCGCCTCCGTAGAGGATTCAGTGCCAACTTCCACTTCCAATCTCGGCTTCTTATTCGGATTGTCGTTTTCGTTTTCTTCATTTTGTCGTTTCCACGACGCAATTGTCATTTTTCTTTTTCTACCCTTGCTTTCAATTTCCAAAATCTTTCTGATTTCTTCGTTTTCGTGGTTTGCCATCGTTTTCAGCAGGCTTTCTCGCTTTTTCTTCGCAACGTCTTCGAGTGTCTGCATTTTCATTTCGTTTTGAATTTGTTCGTTTGAGATGAACCATGGTGTTCCTATGGCCATTCTCGTCATTCTGTTGATCGTTCGTTGAAGTTTTGTTTTTGCGCCTGGTTCGGCCAGGTCCCAGATTTCGTTTCCGTAGGTGATTGATGGAATAATGATGGTTTTCATTATCCTCATCTTGTTGTCGTTGTTCATTTTGCTGTTTTTGTTTAGCAGAGGGTAGAGGCTGCCGAACAATTGCGTCGCTTTCTTTCGGTTTTCTTTCAGGTGTGGCGTCATTGTCAGATTTTCGTCGAGGGTGATTCCGAGGTATTTTACCTCCTTTTTCCACTCGAGTTTCGTTCCATTTATTTCGACTTCTTTTGGTTTGTCCCATCTTCCTCGCTTGTAGTCGAAGTAGACGGCCGTCGTTTTCTTTTCGTTGACTTTGATACCCCATTTGTTGAAGTAAGTCATCAGTGTGTCCATATCTTCTTGCATTTGTTTCGTCAGCGGTTCTTTTTTTCTGTGGCTGAGATAAATGGCGGTGTCATCTGCGAATTGCGCCAACTTGCAGAATTTCAGTTTTGGGATGTCAGCTATGAAGATGTTGAACAGCAGTGGCCCCAGTACCGATCCCTGAGGCACGCCAGCTCCCATCAGCTTTTCGGAGGATGTTGTTTCTCCGATCTTCACAGCGAATCTTCTTTCTTTTAGGTAACTGATGATCAGGTTGACGATCTTCATTGGGGTTTTCATTTCCATCAGTTTGTAGATTATCCCGACGTGTCCGATTCTGTCGAAGGCTTTTTCGATGTCCAGAAAAATTGCCCCCGTCGGAGTCGAGATGTTCATTTTCGTTTTGATTTCTTCCGTCAGTCTTGCCAGTTGGTGGATGGTGGAATGTTTTTCCATGAATCCAAATTGGTGCTTCGGGATTTTTTCTTTGACGTGTTTTAGCAGTCTTTTGTGGATTGTTCTCTCGGTTATTTTGCTCAGGGCTGGCAGCAGGCTAATAGGTCTCTAGCTGGCCGGGTCGTTTCTTGGTTTTCCTTTTTTGTGCAGCATGATTGTTTCTGCAGATTTCCAGACGTCTGGGAACGTTTCAAGTTTCCATACAGCTCTGCTGATTTCGGTGATTTCTTCTACTCCATCTTTTGGTAGGTTTTTTAAAGCCTGATTGGTCACTTTGTCTTTTCCGGGTGGTTTCCTTGGTTTGAGATTTTGGATCAGCCCTTGGATTTCGTTTTCTGTTACGGGATCGATTTCTTGTACGTCAGGTTCTTGTGTGCTGGTGACTTTTTTCACCATTCTGACTTTTTTCTTTTGTTTATTATCGTCAGGTTCTTGTGTGCAGACAAAAGTCGCCATTCTGACTTTTTTCTTTTCTTTTTTATTATCAGGTTCTTGTGTGTAGGTGACTCTTGTCACCGTTCTGATATTTTTCTTTTGTTTTTCGGCATCAGGTTCTTGTGTATTGGTGACTTTCGTTGTCACCATTCTGATGCGGTCGTTTGGTTTGACTCGATCCTCCAGTGATTCCGAGAACAAATCTGCTTTTTCTTTTTCCGTCACGTATTTGGCGTCGTTTTGCTTCAGATATGGGATGGATGATTTTCCTCTTTTTCCGGTGAGACTAGCCGCCATCTGCCATAGGGAATTGTCTTCGATGCTCAATTCCTGTAGTCTCCGGTCCCATTTTTCGTTTCTGAAGATTTCCATCTCAGCTTTAACCTTGTTTCTCAGCGTGTTGAGGATGGTTTTGTCGTTTGGATGTAACGTCGTCAAGTATTTCTTTTTGGCTTTTTTCTTCTCGTCTAGCAGGAGTTTCAGCTCGTATGGTAGGTTTTCCCGTTTTGCTGCCCTTTTCTCCGTGGTTGAGTCTTCTTGTGATTTTCGGATCCTCGATTCCAGATCTGCGATCGCGGTTTCGAGGTCTTCTTTCGTTTGGATGATTGGTTTCTTTGCCTGGAAGTTGTCCCTGAACTTGTACCAGTTGACTTTCGTTTCCTTTTTGTCGTTTTCCTCTTTTCCTGTATCGATCGTCATGATGACAGGAAGATGGTCGGAGGAAAGATCCATTTTCGTTTCGAGATCGTATGTCCATGGTACGTTTTTGAGAAGTGCAATGTCCAAAACGTCGCTGCTGTCGTTGGTCAGAGACAGATGGGTGTCTTCTTCGGGACCGACGACGACGAGTTGGTTTGCGTCTGCGATTGCTTCAAATATTCTCCCTCTTGTTGTCGTGAGGCGAGAATTCCATTTCATGTTTTTGGCATTCAGATCTCCGGCCATGATGGTTGGTTTTTCGGAGCTGAAAGCGTCTTTGAATTCTTCGATGTCCAGGGTTTTCATTCCCGACGCGTACGCTGAGTAGAGGTTTAGGAAACCTTCTTTGATTTTTATTTGGACTCCGGTTCGTTCCAAATCTTTTTGTTTGTCGGTTGGCAGTTCGGAGTGCGGGATTCCTCTTTTCACTAGAATCGCCGTGCCGCCTCCTCTTCCGTTCGTTCTGTCGTTTCGGTGCGTTGCGTAATTTTGGACGTTGAACCGCCGGGATGGCTTCAAAAAGGTTTCGCTCAACATCATAACGTCTATCTTGTTTTCTTCCAGGAATTCAACCAATTCTTCTTTTTTGTTTGTTACGCAATTTGCGTTCCAGAATGCAATTCGGAATTTTTCCCGTGACCTACATACAGATGCCTGGTTATCTGCCCGCTTCGGGGATTCAGCCACGGTGAAATTGTTTAATGAATTGAGCCCTACTACAGCGGATGCTGCCCCTCCAGGGGATTCGAGCTCTTCATCATTTGATTTACATTTTATTTTTTGCTGGTTCTGGAATTGCATTCATTTAGTTCTTCCTAAATAGAGCAATAATTTTCTGTTGATCGTTCAGGAAGTTGATTTTTTCTTCATTTGTGGCGTTCGTTTTGTTGAACGCGATCGTCATTCTTCCTAAGCAGAGTGCTAGTTCGTCCTCTGCATTGGATTTTGTGGTCGTTTTCGGTTGCGGTTGCGGCTTCGGCGCTGGTTTGACCTTGGCAGCTTCTTCTGTTCGTTTTTTCTCTTCGGCGCGTTTTTCCCACACGTTGATTGTAGGCAGGGGCGCCGGTCGGTAAGTCGCTGGTTTTCTTGTTTCAGGATTGTTTGGATTCCTGACGCAGTGGATGAACGTTGAAAGGTGGGCATTCCCGCAATTAGCGCATTTTGCAGGAGTAGTTTTTTGCTTTTGGCATTCCGATGTCATGTGGAAGTCACCACATTTCATACACCGGAATACGGCGTTGCAATTAATTTGCACATGTCCAAACAGCTGGCAGCGGTGGCATTGCACAATTTCATTTTTGGTTCTTAGCGACTCAACGGTGATCGACAAGCCGCAAACAGTTTTCAGGTTGGTGAAGATGGACTTGTAGTCCTTTTCAATTTCCACTAGTACTAGTGGGGCTGCTCGTTGCATCCTACCCTTCATCCGGACGAGCTTGGATGCGGGATATCCTTGACATTCCAGGTCAATCATTATTTGATCCAGGGAAATTTCTTCGAAGATTCCCCTTAGGACGACTTTCAATGGTTTTTCACTCCGCAGCTGGTATGTGTGGAACGGGATCTCGTGGCGTTTCATGAAGGAGACCAGGTCGCGGTAGTCAGCTTCGGTTGTCGGCTCAATTTGGACGCCGGTCGACGTCATTTTTGCTTTAGTATAGCGAATTTTGTTCGCTTCCATTGCGCGATGAATATTTGCCCATTCGGTCCTGTCGCGTAGGATCACCGGTGGCACTTTTGGTTTTTCTTTAGGTCCTAACCTGTTAAAAATGGGAGCAGTAACAGGAACTACCTTTGATGGAATTCTCACCCGTTTATTTTTGCTTCCTAGGGCAGGAAACTCGTCAGAATTCTCGTCGGAATTCTCGGCGGCGTGGACCTCGGCGAGCTCCATATCGTTGTTTTCTAAGGCTTCGAAGCGGTTCGCCGTTTCGATGGTCTGGCTGGTTGTAGCGACGGACGGATCGGCCGCTCTTCCTCTTTACGATCGCTTTGCAGCGATAAATTCGTCACTCGCGTTTTCTTCGGGGACGACGTTCTTAGGTGTATCGGCGGACGCGTTCGCGGAGGCCCGGAGCGCGGTCGCTTTTGCTATGAGAGCTTCAATGAAACTCTCGAGGATGGTTGGTTCCAAAGAACCGATTTCGTCGATGAATTGTTGCAGGTTCGCAGCCATCTCGGGTTGAAAAAATCGGGATTTTCTTTTCCGCAGAAATGTCAGCTAAAATGCACAAAAATCGCTTTTAATACGTAATATCGCTCTCTCAAGCAAACGTAGGGTTCTGGATCGAATACTCTCACCAGAATGTCGATCTGTCTCCTGTTAATTTTACAAAAATAATCAACCTAGGGGTAACACCATCCCAAACTGGCTTCGATTTGTCGACCGGCGCGAAGGTTCGGGCGACGCAGGGCGGGGCTTGTCTAACGACGGGGCGACGCGACGCCGACGCGGGCAAATTCGCGCATTTGCGGTGTGGGAGCTACCGCAATTTGCGTATTTAGCGGGAGTGGATCTCAATTTTTTGCAAACGTTCGTAAGGTGGTTTCCGGCACATTTGACGCATTTCGGATTGGCGTAGCAATTCTTCTGTGAATGCCCGAATAGCTGACATCGGTGACATTGCGTCCTTTCTTTAGAATGGCGGAGCGTTTCTACCTTGATATTCATGTCAAATAATGAATTTAAATTGAAAATCTCTTTTTCGGAGCGCGGTAATTGGACAAGGACCATTCGCATGGGGACTTTCTGATCATTAACGCGACGGTGCATGCGGTAAATCGTAAATCGTTGAAGGCGTGAATCTCAAATTGATTAATTCTTCGGATATTTCCTCTGGACAAATATCCGTTGTGATTCCTTTAAGGACTACGTGAAGTTTTTTATCTTCCGTTAACTGAAAAGAATGAAATTGGATCTTGAGATCCTTTTCTAATATTGATGATATTTTTCGGCAATCGTTAATCGTGACGGGTTGGATTTTTAAACCTTCGTGGATTTCGCGGATGATATATTTAGGTTCTTGGCTGCCAGATTGGCTTTATGATTTTCCATTTATTTTCCTCCTGATGACAATGTTTTATTATTATTCGTGGTCGCGGGTCTTATATTAGATTCACTAACCTTGATTGTTGTGGGGCTAGGTGGGGTTGCTGGAGTCTTTTTCTGGAGCGGCGGAAGTTTTCCTTTTCAGGGCATTTGAAGTTTCTTCTTGGGTAGCGTCAATAGTTTGTCTGGTGTTCCTCTCGTTCAATGTGACGAGAGCGGCCGCGAGGTGATTATATTTGGCTGTTAAATTAGCCGTTGATCTTCAATTCGGTGATGGTTTCGTCACGTTCTTTGACTTGCTCTATCAGATCCTCCATCTGATCGTCGTATTCATCGTCCATTTCTTCCTCCTCGACGGAGCGAGGAGAGTCGTTTTCCGACATGATTTCACACACAGCACAAACTTTCGTCGCTTTTTCACTGTGCACGTCACGAAATTTCGCAAACGAGTTCTTAACGGTACTTTCGGTGGAACCAACGATCTTAATGACCTGGACTCGACACCGGTTTTTACGCACTATTGTTCGTGTCGATAGGTAGAACCTCTCTCAACGAAGTCTCGAACTAGAATGGTGCTTTTTTTTGCGTGGAGGGAAAAATCTTCGTAAAGACCGTACTGTACCCGGCGTGCAGCGTGTGCCGAGTTTGGCAAAATTCCGACCGGCTAAAAAAACCTCCGAGAGGGAAGCCTATACCTGAAGGGACTGACTTTCACTTCCAATCTCAATGAAGATTTTAACACTTATTGGCTAGTTATGACTCTAAGTTATACATAACAAATCTCTTGGATGCAAGTGTTTGTTTATTACGTAAATTTGTTTTACCTTCTGTGTTGTTTTCTCTCATCAGACATCAATGACTGAGGATGGTTCTCGGTCGCCTGTGTCTGGAAGGTAAGGTATGATTATAATCGCCAAGTTGGTTTACCAGGGATTGTCGTGTCTGTCGTTTGCAGCAAAGAATTTCTCCGCAGTCTCTCGGATGTTCTTGAGTACACTCGGCATCTTTAGATCTTTGTGTAGTCTGTCGTTTCGGATGAACCAGGGGGCATTCACGGCCATTCGCATTGACTTGTTTTGCACGACTTGCATTTTCCGGATGTGGGAACGGGCAGCGTTGCCCCAGACTGTGGAAGCGTATGTCATCATAGGCCTTATAATTGATGTATAAAGCCTAAGTTTGACTTTTGTGCTGAGCTTGCTTTTCCTGTTGATTAACGGGTAAAGACTTGCTTGCACTTGCTTCGCTTTTGTCGTTCGTGCGGCGCGGATGTTTCCACGTCAGCCGCCGGTCCGTCGTCACTCCCAGGTACTTCCCTGAAGAAGACCAAGGTATATTAGTTCCGTTGAGAGTTACCTCATTAGACGGATGTCGTCGTCGTTTTGAAAAGAATATCGCTTGATTCTTCTCTGGGTTAACGATGATCAACCATTTGGCCAACCACTCTTGCAAGCGATCCACTACCTCCTGGAGTCTCCGCGCAACCAAGTTTGGAGCTAGCGATCGGGTCATGATTGCCGTGTCATCTGCATAGAGTGCCAGGCAGGTATTGTCGGTTATCGGTGGGTCCCTCGTGTACAGCGAGTAAAGGCTTGGCGCAAGGACGGATCCCTGGGGAACTCCTGCTTCCACACTCCTGATGGTCGAGTGGGATGAGCCTATACAAACGCTGAACTTTCAATCATCTAGAAAAGAGGCAATTAGTTTTACCAGTCCAAGCGGAATGTTGGCGGTGAGGAGTTTGTGCAAAAGACCGGCAGGCCAGACTTTATCAAACGCCGCAGAGACATCAAACAAGGCGATGCCAGTCGATTGTTTTCTATTAAATCCATCTGTGATGAATTCAGCACATCTGAGGACTTGATGAACCGACGAGTGGTTGGAACGAAATCCGAACTGTTCGTCTGGGATGAGGTTAAGTCTGTGGACATGATCTAGGAGTCTGGAGAGGATGATTCGTTCGGTGATTTTTCCGAGCGTCGGTAGGAGGCTGATGAGCCGGTAATTCTACGGGAAGGTCCCCGATTTGCCTGGTTTCTGAAACACAACAATGTTGGCGGTTTTCCAGCAGGCTGGAAAATATCGCAAATGAATTCTTGAATTTATGATTTTGGTAAGTTGCCCCACCGCATCAGGTGGCAGGAGTTTGAGGGCCTTGTTGGGAATGGCATCTCTACCTGGCCTTCTTGACTTTTACCCGCTTGATTTCTCCGATTACTTCGTTGGGTGTCGCATGGGGGATCACATCTTCATCTTTGTCGGACAATGCTTCCTCTACACCATCTTCCATAGCTTCGCCGTGGTCGAGATCGGCATTGGCGTAGTTGATGGAAAATTGTCGTTCGAAGTGATCTGCGAAGGCTTCGGCTTTATCTTCATCGCTGAAAACCAGGCCGCTCTCCCCATGAATCGGTGGCATCTGAACGAATTTGTTCCTGAGAATTTTCGACATCCTCCAAAAGGCGGTATCATCATTCTCAAGAGATTCGATTTTTGCTTCCCATCTAGCGTTGTGGTGGTCAAGGAGGGCCTTTTCCACCGCTCGCGCTAGCTGTTGGTACTCGAGTCGATCTTGCGGGTGCCAGTTTTGTCGGTACCTTCTCCGGGCTCGATTGCTTTCCCTGATCATGTTTATCACATTTTCTGGTGGTCGGTTAGGTTGAGATGGAGCTGTGACGGTTTTGCCGCATCTTTCTATCGAGGACAGAATTGTAGCTTGAAAAACCGAGACTGCTCGATCTATATCTTCAGTTTCATGAATCCGTCCAAGTGGCGGTAGTGATCTGTTAATATGGCCAGCAAACGCAGCCCACCTTGTTGTCTTGTGATTAGCTCTGAAACCAATTTCGGTGTTACTTCCGAGAGAAATAATTACCGGATTATGATCCGAGCTCAGTTCTTTGAGTGCTGTTATCGAGTAATTCAGGCTGATGTCCTTCAATATTGCTATATCAATGATATCGCCCGTTATTTGATAAGAGTAGAAAGTTGGTTCTTGCGGACCAACCACCACCAGCTCTCTTTGGTCAGAGTATTGCAGGAGAAGATTTCCGTTAGGATTCCTTCTTCTACTGTTACAGTTCGGGTGTTTGCAGTTCAGGTCGCCCGCCAAGATTGTTGGTAGGTTGCTGACCAGCAAATTGTCTAGATCGGTGTGTAACAGTTGTTTGTTTGGTGGAAGATAGGCTGAAACAAGACGCATAGTACCGACAGAAGTTACCAGTTCAATGGCCAAAGCTTCCATGTTTTCCAGTGCGCCTGTTTCTGCCTGATAGTGATATATGTGAGATTTCACATAAATCGCTGTTCCACCACCCTGACTATTTCGGTCGTTTCGGTGAATCACGTAGCCTGGAATGTTAGCGTTCACAGCTTGACTCAAGTGAGTTTCGTTGATCAGCATCACATCCAGGTCGTTTCTTTGGGCGAATTCTAGGAGCTCGTGTTTGCGCTCTCGAATGCCGTTGGCGTTCCAGCAGTCTATCTGTAATGAGTTTGGGTTGAATCTTGTGTGAGACATCACTGTTTCAGCAGGGCAAGTAATGGTAACAGCTTCTTAAGTTCTAAGAGCTGTGGGACAATGGATTTGAAGTCAGTGATTGCACTGAGGATGTTGGGAGTGTCGGAAGTGTTGGTGGTTGATTTGGGTATGTTTTTCTGGGATGTGGCCTTGGCATAAGAAAGGTTGGGAATAACCTTTTCAGCCTGGGGTTGGGATTTGGTGGGAATGGAAACGGTTTGTTTCCTGGGCTTCGAGAATGCTGGGCAGCCCCTACTCGCAGGATGGGATCCGGCACAGTTTACACAGGTTGCTGGCGTCTCTTTTGTTTTGTTGCAGGTCTTTGTCTCATGAGGACCTGCACACTTGACGCAGCGTGCTTGTGAAAAGCAGCGCGTCTGACTGTGGTGGAAGAGCTGACATTTGTGGCATTGTGACGCGCCAGTCTTCTTTTTCGGTGTTTCCACTGAAATTTTCAAAAAATTAATATGTTTCAAGTGGAAGATTTTCTTCGACTCGGAAGTTTTAGGTAAATTTACCAAAAATAGGGCCAGTTTTTTCTTGTTGAATGCCGTCATTTGGGCCACGGATTCAGCTTGAATGCCTTGGCTCCTGATGTCGGCCAGGATGTCGGCGCATTCAGCGTCGATGTGAAGTCCGCGTATGACGACTTTGAGGGGCTTTTCCTCCTGCAACATGTAGGTAAAGTGTTCCTTACCTAGCTGTGAAAGCATTTTGGAAATGCCTCTGTAGTCAGTCGTGGTGGCGGGGTGTATTCTCACTCCTTCGGCGATGTTGCGAACTGCCATCCAGCGGAAGTTTTATCACGTAAAATGATAGGGGGTGGTGTCGGGTCCTTTTTTGGACCTTCAGTGGCTGGTTTGGGGGTTGGGATGGCCATTGGGGTTGATGGCTCGACTGTATCGGTTCTTTCCATCTTATTGTCGCATTCCAAAATTCCAAACGAATTTGAAATAGCGACTGGAAATGGTGGAGGCGCGAATTGTGTTTCGACCCGGCATGAATTTTTGGTGGCACATCCAACAAGTTGATCGAGGTCGTGTTACTTCTTGTTTTTGGCAACTCGGGAAAGTCCTCAGCTGCCTTTTTGGTCTTCTTCCTCCTGGGGGAAGTGGATGAAGGGGAAAGCTCGTGCGCGGTCACTTTTCGCGGTGGTAATGTGCTGCTTAAATCTGCGATCTTGGAATTAAGCGATACGACTTCTGCTCATAGGTCAGCGATCACGCTTTCATAATGCCCCAATTGTTCTTGCAGCGATAGCACTATCGCGTGTTGCGCCGAGAAGCTCGAACCGCACGACATCGCGGGGGAATTTGGCGCGGACAATTCCGACGACGCGGGATTGGAATTGGAATTATATGATTAAACGAACTTACCAAGTGATGTTCAATCATAATTGTACGAAGCTTCTCTTCCGAAATGATCACACGTAGTCCTTTTGCTGGTGCAAAACAAACCACACATATTTAAAGCTGACTAATTCGTCGAACGAATCCATCCCTCTGCACGCCTCACCTCCCGCGCCTTCGGTACCACTGCGCTCCAGTCATTCTTTAAAGCTTACAGCCGTAATGATCATCTGGGTTCCAATCATAGATTGTGATTGGGTGAAAAACGGGCGGGACTGATCATTTCGGAAAAGAAGCTTCGTACAATTATGATTGAACATCACTTGGTAAGTTCGTTTAATCATATAATTGTACTACGCTTCTCTTCCTCATGATCACACGTAGATGTTTAAAGCCATTACGGCTGTATTTTTCTGGTTCAATATGATGAAATCGAAGACGTATTTAAGTATGTAATACTATTTTTGAAAAAAAAAAAATAATAATAATAATGAAAAAATAATATAGAGAAACGAAAGAGAGAAAAAACGATTAAAAATATCCCCAACAAAAACATAACAGAAACAAAATACGAGTTTTTATAAACTAAGAATTGTTTCTGCAAACTTTCGTCTACTTTTCATTAAAGGCAGATTGTAGAAATTGCAGAACGTTGACGATTGTGCTGTCCATCCGGCCGAATTCTTTATTGTCGTAACATCCAGTCCTTGTCTTCTTGCTGCAGATGTCGATGCATGACGAGTTGAATATGCTGAGAAAATTTCCGTGTCGATCTTGCATTTCCTCATTATGTCCTTGATCCAGCGACTGAAGGTTGCGGGTTTTACAGGTCTGAAAGGGGGTTTATTGAGATGAATAAGCTATTGATATTTCCCCTTAGTTTTTTTGTCTTCTCTAAATATGCTCTGAGTGCTGAACCGACACAAATATTTTTGTCTTCGATGAATTTTGGGAACATCAAAATAGGTTGTTTCAACCATATTCCACAGAAATGGACCTAAAATAGAACCTTGGGGACATCCTTTTGAAAGTATGCGATGAAAAGAAGAAGAACCTTGTTTAAGAATAATTTTTCTATTTTTCAAATAATTTTGCAGTAATCTTAGAAGAAACGGGAAAAACCAACTAATTTAGCACGTTTCATCTGCATACAGTGCCAGGCAGGTGTTGTCGGTCTTGGGTGGGTCCCTCGTGAACAGCGAGTATAGGGTAGGCGCAAGAACGGATCCCTGGGGTACGCCAGCTTCCACACTTCTGATGGTCGAGTGGGATGATTCTATACGAACGCTGAACTTTCGATCATCTAGAAAAGAGGAGAATGATGCTCCATGGATCCTTGTCTTCATTTGGGGACTGAAATTTCTTCCTTCGCCCCTTTCTTTTCTTTGCCCATTTTTTCTACGAAGTCATTTTTTCCGAACTCAAAACCTTGACCATGAGCTTACTACAGAGTACCGGTATTTTCTACCGGCATCTGCCCCTCCAGGGGATTCGGCCCACGGTTGAGATTTTCTGTTTCCGTCGAACACCTACATCGAAAATCGCCGGTTTGACCCGGCGAATCCGCCTCCGTAAAGGATTCAGTGCCAACTTCCACTTCCAATCTCGGCTTCTTATTCGGATTGTCGTTTTCGTTTTTTTGCTTTCAATTTCCAAAATCTTTTTGATATCTTCGTTTTCGTGAATTGCCATCGTCTTTAGCAAGTTTTCTCGCTTTTTCTTCGCAACGTCTTCAAGTGTCTGCATTTTCATTTCGTTTTGAATTTGTTCGTTTGAGATGAACCATGATGCTCCTATGGCCATTCTCGTCATTCTGTTGATTGTTCGTTGAAGTTTTGTTTTTGCGCCTGGTTCGTGCCGGTCCCAGGTTTCGTTTCCGTAGGTGATTGATGGAATAATGATAGTTTTCATTATCCTCATCTTGTTGTCGTTGTTCATTTTGCTGTTTTTGTTTAGCAGAGGGTAGAGGCTGCCAAACAATTGCGTCGCTTTCTTTTGGTTTTCTTTCAGGTGTGGCGTCATTGTCAGATTTTCGTCGAGGGTGATTCCGAGGTATTTTACCTCCTTTTTCCACTCGAGTTTCGTTCCATTTATTTCGATTTCTTTTGGTTTGTCCCATCTTCCTCGCTTGTAGTCGAAGTAAACAGCCGTCGTTTTCTTTTCGTTGACTTTGATGCCCCATTTGTTCAAGTGAGTCATCAGTGTGTCCATATCTTCTTGCATTTGTTTCGTCAACGGTTCTTTTTGTCTGTGGCTGAGATGAATGGCGGTGTCATCTGCGAATTGCGCCATCTTGCAGAATTTCAGTTTCGGGATGTCAGCTATGAAGATGTTGAACAGTAGTGGCCCCAGTACCGATCCCTGAGGCACGCCAGCTCCCATCAGCTTTTCGGAGGATGTTGTTTCTCCGATGTTCACAGCGAATCTTCTTTCTTTTAGGTAACTGAAGATCAGGTTGACGATCTTCATTGGAGTTTCGATTT
Organism: Novius pumilus; assembly: GCA_020654155.1. Lineage (NCBI taxonomy): Eukaryota > Metazoa > Arthropoda > Insecta > Coleoptera > Coccinellidae > Novius > Novius pumilus. The sequence continues at coordinate 165,279 of JAIFOV010000033.1, forward strand.
CCATCAGTTTGTAGATTATCCCGACGTGTCCGATTCTGTCGAAGGCTTTTTCGATGTCCAGAAAAATTGCCCCCGTCGGAGTCGAGATGTTCATTTTCGTTTTGATTTCGTCCGTCAGTCTTGCCAGTTGGTGGATGGTGGAGTGTTTTTCCATGAATCCAAATTAGTGCTTCGGGATTTTTTCTTTGACGTGTTTTAGCAGTCTTTTGTGGATTGTTCTCTCGGTTATTTTGCTCAAGGCTGGCAGCAGGCTAATAGGTCTGTAGCTGGCCGGGTCGTTTCTTCGTTTTCCTTTTTTGTGCAGCATGATTGTTTCTGCAGATTTCCAGACGTCTGGGAACGTTTCGAGTTTCCATACAGCTCTGCTGATTTCGGTGATTTCTTCTACTCCATCTTTTAGTAGGTTTTTTAAAGCCCGATTGGTCACTTTGTCTTTTCCGGGTGCTTTCCTTGGTTTAAGATTTTGGATCAACCCTCGGATTTCGTCTTCTGTTACGGGATCGATTTCTTGTACGTCAGGTTCTTGTGTGCTGGTGACTTTTATCACCATTCTGCCTTTTTTCTTTTGTTCATCATCGTCAGGTTCTTGTCAGAATGGCGACTTTTGTCGCCATTTTCTTTTCGTTTTTATTATCAGGTTCTTGTGTGTAGGTGACTTTTGTCACCGTTCTGATATTTTTCGTTTGTTTTTCGTCATCAGGTTCGCTTTATCGGATTTTCTTAATTCTTTCGAATTAGACTCACCTTCAGAGTTCGAAACCTTTTTGCGAAGGGAATCGCGTTCTTCTTTTATTATATTTGCGTTGAAGATAACTTGTTGTAAGGTCTGATTATATTTCTTGATTTCTGTTGTGGCTTCGTTGAGCTTTGCTTCTAAACTGGCAATTTGAGCGTCTTTCCGAGCGGAATCTTCAAGAATAGACTGCACACTAATATCGTCCAGATCATCAATTTGTTGACCGTTCATGTTTCACAACACACGGGAAAATTCACTGAAGTGTCCTATCACTGTTGCAAGCCGGTTCCGATACCGGCTTGTCTTACCGTAGGGAACGGGGAAAAACTGTTGCCCTAACGAACTAACGTTAAGGACATCACGCACCAAATAAACCAAAACGAAGTTAAACGACAATATTCGAAATAAAACTCGAAAATTCTCGGAGCGAAATAAATTCGACGTTCACTGACATGCAGGGCTAACTCGAATGCCACACACCCTGGGGACATCCGCACTGTAAAGATTATAAAGGATTGGTGATAGGGCGGAACCTTGTGGGACGCCCGAACGAATTATTCTTTTTGAAGATTTTGAATCGTTAATTTTGACTTGAAATGTTCTGTCGGATAAAAATGATTGAATTAGTTTAGTGAGATGTGAAGGCAATTGCATACAATTCAATTTCAAAATTAAGCCGTCGTGCCAAACTCTGTCAAAAGCTTTGGATATATCGAGCATTACTGCGCCGGTACACCATTTACGTTTTAAATTTCTAGATATTTGATTCCAAAGTCGAGTGGCTTGCAGCGTTGTTGATAACTGTTTTCTGAATCCAAATTGTTCGTTCCGGAGGAATTTTTCTATTTGTGGTATTTCCTGGATTCTGGTTAAAATGATTTTTCTCGGCTATTTTGCCAAGGCCTGGAAGGAGACTAATGGTCGATAGTTTTCGGGGAATTTACGGGATTTTTGAGGTTTAGGTATGAGAATAATTTCCGCATGTTTCCATGCATTAGGAAAATAATGAAGTCTGAACATGGAATGGACGATATTTGAAAGTTCTACGATTTGTTTTGTAGGCAGATGTTTGAGTGCAAAATTGGTGATTTGATCGTAACCGGGCGCCTTCCGGTTTTTCAGAGATTTTATGACATCTTTAATTTCTAAAGGAGTGGAATATCTACACTGAGTAATTGGGCAAATGTTACGAATTTCTGATGATTTTGATCTGGCGACTTTTTCCATAATGGAAACAATGCGGTTATCTGTGAATTGTGATGCCAACGAGTCAGCGAAAATTTCAACTTTGTCTTCGGTTTTCACGTAGGTGGAGTTATTGAATGTGGTGGAGGGAATTTGTGATCGGGAAGTTTTTTTGGTTAGGGCTCTCGTCATCTTCCAATAATCGTCAGTTTCCATGTTTAAATTGGTGACTTTTTCGTCCCATAAATTATTTTTAAATGCGGAAATTTTTTCTTTCACCTCAAATTGCAAACGGTTTGCTATCGTTTTGTGGGCGGGATCCTGTGTAGCTCTGGCTTTTCTACGGGCGGAATTTTTCTGTCGGATAAGGAATTTAATTGTAATGTTCGTCGTGGAATATTCAAAGGCGTCACAGTAAGAACATACTTTATTGATCGTTCGGATTAGAATGATCCACATATCAAATACAACGTCGACGATACCTACGTTGAACTAGTTTCTTAACCTATGCAATCAGCATTATTATCTAGGACGGTTACACATATGAAAAGCTATTACCACATCGATTTATCGACCTAAATATTTTCTTATCGATTGTGATGCAATCTCTCTACATCATCCCTTTCCGAAGAACGTCCTTTACTATGGCCACTTGTGAAGGGCGTTCTCTCAAAAAGTGAGAGATTGTCACAACTCCATTTACGCAATAATTAATCGATGTGATTCCGCTGTTTCTGAATGAATAATACCCTACAGCTATTTCCTTAACTACTTATTCTTGTAGAATCCAAATTAACGTTCACCTTCGCACACCATGGTCGCACTAAGTCCGCGATAACACAAATTGTCACTGAATTCCATAGTCACTCAATCACTGAATCTTACAATGGTTACAAATTAACAAGTACTTACTATCTAGGAACATATTTCTGTATTCTGTTTTTATGTAACGTAATGTGTTTTCCTTTTTTGTCTTTCACCGTGCAATTTACGCCTTGCTCTGATACAACAGTGTACGGACCTTTGAACCACGGATCTAATTTGTCCCTATCCTCCTTAGTGATAAGCACTGAATCACCCGGAATGAGTTTGATGGAAGTTGCTTCCCTGTCATATAAAATTTTCCGTTCTTTTTTCGCTTGAGAAATAAAATTCCTGACTCTAGACAATGCATACTGTAATCTAAATTTGACTTCGTGATAGTAAGCATCGATATTATATAATGGGTCTACACCTTGTTTTTCGAAAATCTCCGGATTGACATTGGCCTTTTTCGCGAATACTAACTCGTAAGGAGTGTAATCGTGATACGAGCTAGGTGTGGTGTTATAACAAAACGCGAAGTATTTGGACCAAACATCCCATTCGGCTCGAGTTTCAGCCGTGTACATTCTCAAAAACTCATTCGAAACCCTATGATTTCTTTCGCATCCCCCTATTGTTTGACTATGATATGCGGTTGAGATCTTATGCTGCACATACATTAATTTTGCTAGATTGGCGAAAACTTCATTCTTGTATTCCGATCCCATATCGGTTCTGATTTCTTTCATTGGACCATATACGAGAATGAAATTTTCTAGGATAGCTTTCGCTACTGTCGAAGCTTCCTTATTCGGCACGGGCGAAATAACTACGTATTTAGTTAATTCGCATTGAATCGTAACCGCATAAAGATTACCTCGATCAGATTTGGTGAATGGACCTATCGTGTCAATACATACAATATCAAATGCGTTCTGCGGGGTAGGTGTTATTACGAGTGGCTCGACGTGTCTCATTCTAATTTTGTTAATCTGACATTTATGACAAGACTTCGTATATTTCGAAACATCTTTCGACATGCCTTTCCATCTAAAACTAACTTTTAATTTTTTCAACAATCGTTTTTGACCACAATGTCCGCCAAACATTGGGTTATCATGATACTCAGTAATAAGTCTCAATTTATCACTTCTATTGGTAATTAACTTTGGCGAGTCACTAATGACAATCGCTACATTTTTAAGAATTTTTCGCCCTAATTCCTTGAATTCATTAACAGTGCACTGTGAAAATATTTTATCATTCATATTCAGTCTCAATTTAGTAAATTTCAATTCACCAGCCATTTGATCCAGCTTAGACAATATTTGTGCTAACACAGGAATATTGCCATTAGTGTCCGAAATTAATGCTTGAGCGCTCAATTTATTTTTAAAGTATATTAGGATTTCTATATCCGCGTCTCGGATATTTGATACGTTTCTGAAACGTATCAAGGGCAATTTTAACGATTGGTAATCATTTAATGAGTTATAAATTACTGGACTTATTTGTTTCTCTTCATTTGTCGCTGACTCAACGTTTCTTTGTACCTTGTCGGTTTTTGACATTGACCTTGTAATTGCATATGTCTGTACTACCTCGTCAATTTGCGACAGGTCAGTAATGTTTATTCTCGATAAAGCATCCGCACCAACGTTTTCCGTTCCTTTTATATATTCGATGTCGAAATTAAATTCTTGCAGATCCAATCGCATTCTTGTTAATTTAGACGTTGGGTCTTTCATGGCAAACAGATAAACTAATGGTCTATGGTCTGATTTAACTATGAATTTTTGTCCATACAAATAGCAACGAAAATGTTTGATTGCCCAATGAATAGCCGTTAGTTCTTTCAAGATTGTTGGTTTGTGCGATTCACCTTTAGTAAAACTCCGCGATCCATACGCAATTGGGAGTTCCACACCGTTGAAGTTTTGTGACAGAATAGCTCCGCAGGCAATATCGGACGCATCCGTTGTTAAAATGAACTGTTGAGAAAAATCGGGATATTGCAGTATTCGAGGGCTAATAAGACTGTTTTTCATGTACTCGAAGGAATTCTGGCATTCACTGGACCAAACAAATTTCGCTTTCTTTTTCGTTAACTGATTGAGAGGATATGCAAATTTTGCGAAGTCTGGAATGAATCGGCGATAGTAATTACAAAACGCTATGAATCTTTTTACCTCGTCACCGGTTTTAGGAGTCGGATATTTGCTTACTGATTCAGATTTAGAGTCGTCTGGAAGTATACCCTTATCCGTGATTTTGTGGCCTAAATAGGTCACCTCATTTTTGAAAAATCTACATTTTTCTGGATTCAATTTCAAGCTGAACTTCCTACATGTTGCAAAAACGTCTCTTAAATTTTTCATGTGATGACCTCGGAACAGCCGATGACTATAAGGTCATCCATATAAAGAAATGCTTTTTCGGGGGTGACACCCGCAAAGGCTATGGACATCATTCTTTGGAAACTGTTTGGACTAACTGACAATCCGAACGGTAATCTAGTGAATCTATATGAACCGGAATCTACGCTGAAAGATGTCAAATCCTAGAGTCTTCGTCAAGTTCGACTTGATGAAATCCCGATAACAAGTCGATTACCGAAAACCATTTGGCTCTACCTAGCTGATCTAAAATGTCATCTATGCGTGGAAGTGGATATTTATCCGCAATTATTTCTTTGTTTATATTCCTAAAATCGACTACCAACCTCCATTTTTGACCTGTTCCCGACTTTTTCGGAACTAACAATACGGGACTGTTGAATTCCGAAACCGAGGGTTCTATTATATTATTCTTTAACATTTTTCCGACTTGATTATTAATTTCTTCCTTTTGAGCTGCTGGTGTCCGATAAGCCTTCGTGTATACTGGTTTCTTACCGGTCCACCTCAATTTCTGCCTATAGAAGTTATTCGTGGTCAAAATGTCCGTCTTTAATGCGAATATATCTGAGTATTCTTTGCAAAGTGTACGCATATCATGTTTAACGTGATCGGGGATTTCCTGGTTCAACTGGGACATGAGTTGCTCCTCCCTATTAGTTTGTTCCACTATTACGTTGTAAATAGCAAATTTATCTAATTCCACCGTTTCTAATTTTGGATCGTCAATTATCACACATTGGCATGTCGTATTGATTATTCGGACTACCGAGTTTGCTGGAGATATAATTGTTCTAGCTACGAAAACGCCTCTTGATATTTCCTTATTCAAAACTAAAACGCTTTGTGAGATATTTTTAAGACTATTAATCTGCCTGAACACTTCACATCGCGGCGGTAAACAAATTTGATTTTCGTTCAGTCCAGAAAAAATTGGAAGCGTTATTGTGTTATTACTTATCGTCATATCCATTGTCCAATTAGAATATTTTATACTCGCGCCATATTTCGTGAAAAAATCTCGGCCTAATATGCCATCTCCTGGTATCCAGAAATCATTCCCGACTATGTGAAATGCATGATGAATACTTCCATGAGTGAAACTAATTGGAATGTCCGCTAGACCTAAAGAAGTGACAAAACCTTCTGATATGCCTTTAATTTTTATCTTACGTCCTTTATCTAACACGTGATTCGCATCTAATTTGCTATGTTTCAAAATGGAAATATCAGAGCCCGAGTCTACAAGTAATTTAATTTCAACATTTTGTTCGGTATCAAGAACGACGAAATTTGATAAATTCAAATCAAGATGGAAAATTTTTGCGAACCCCCCAATTGAACTTATTGGGGGCTTGCCCCGTTTCCCTGACTATTTTCATCCACCATTGCTATTCGTACGTTCTGAGATCTACCGGAGTTCCTATTGAAACCTCGGTTTCCTCTTCTGCCTCTATAGTTATTATTCTGCCACTGTTTCCCATCATTATTTCTCACGTCATTATTACTGTTTTCGAAGTACCGAAAATTGCCTGTACGATTGCTATCATGACCCCGTGAGAAGTTACCTCTGTTTCTATAGCTATCGTTACCTCTGTTTCTATAACTATCGTTACCTCTATTTGTATAGGAGTACCTGTGCTGCCGATCCGAGCCTAAATAAAAAACATTTCCCGACGGTAATGGATCTTGCACGTTTACAAATTTGGTTATAACCTCCTGAACTGATTGAAAATTTCCTGCTTCCACGATCAACCGGGCTTTCTCGGACGAAGCATTTTGGCATATTGCCTTGATAATATTTTCAACCGCGTACTTTGCCGCTAATTCGCTCTGTACTCCTTCACTATTGTAAGCTTTTTGCAATTGTTCGGCTAGGGATTCTATTTCCAACGCATAAACAGCCGATTCTTTGTGACCCTGGCGAGTACTCATCAATTTAGAAGCTAACCTGCTCGAATTTTCACCCTTTACACCGACTTTAAGTTTAATGATTATTTCATTGATACTATTCGCACCTACGATCAAGTCACGGGCCTTGCCTGTTAGCCGTGTCTTAATGAAAGCAATTGCATTTGCTTCTTGATCGGCGGAATAAAACTTCAATAATTCTAAAGCATCTAAAAAGGAAGTAAGGTTTTCGAACTTCCCGTCGTACTGGTTGGGGATGAGTTTACTAGCTAGATTGAAGAATTCTACCGGCTTTTGAGCCATGACCTCTACGTCTGTATCGTTATCTTCGTCGCAAATTGATATATCGATTTTACCGAAATACGACGTGGGTACAGTATAGCTAACGCCTAGAGCTTGAAACGATTGAACTACTTTATCTCTAACGTGAAAAAAATGATTCTTACACAAATTTTTATCTAAGTCATCCAACTCATTCCAAGAATTTGATATAGCTGACGTGAATTGATTGAAAAGTATGACCAGATTATCTCTTACTTCGGCTCTCGATAGTTCACCTTTCGGAATATTTTTCTTCAACACTCTTTTCGCGTACGCTTTTATATTAAGGGTAATTTGATTGAGTTTTGCTTCGAATTGTTCGTCTTGCATCAGATGACGACTCGCTTACTTTTGCCGAGAAAACACATTACTATCGAGGAAAGTTCAAACTAACTCAGGTACTAATACAAAATTCTTACTACTTAACTATTACTTTATGTCACACAAATGTTTCAAATTTCGATTACTCACTCATTGTTCATTGCATACGTCGATTCCTTGGCTATTACTTCCACCTCGTTCCCTTCTTCAAACCTGTTGAACAGATGCCACCGACGCATTGACCTCCCGTCTTAGACGCCTCGTCATCCTCTTCTGGTAAGACTTGCAGAGTTTTATCATCAAGTTGATGATCAGGATTGCCAAGATCAGGTAGAGTACAACCTTCATATCCTTAGAGATGTTGTATTCGCTTTGCTGGACGATGAAGTTGGAATTCACGGCACCATTCTCAGTAACTCCTTGTTTCGTATCCTTAGATTCGGAACTACCCATTTTGTCGTAATATTCTAGTGATCCGTTTTTAAGATGTTTGTACGGTTACTTTTCGGAGTTCTTCTTCGACAGTACCACTGTTGGCAGGATCGCCATGTAATGTTCGTCGTGGAATATTCAAAGGCGTCACAGTAAGAACATACTTTATTGATCGTTCGGATTAGAATGATCCACATATCAAATACAACGTCGACGATACCTACGTTGAACTAGTTTCTTAACCTATGCAATCAGCATTATTATCTAGGACGGTTACACATATGAAAAGCTATTACCACATCGATTTATCGACCTAAATATTTTCTTATCGATTGTGATGCAATCTCTCTACATAATATCCGGTGGGAATTCGTACGAATTTGCTATTGTTGGTTGTGAATAGGAAGTGGAGTTTTCTAGGGATTTGGAAATATCGGATTGCAATTTATTTATAGCTGATTCTATTTCTAATGAATTATTTATGACGGGGATGGGGCCTGTACTCTGAAGGAGTTTCTGAAATTTTGACCAGTCTGTTTTTCTGTTTGTTCGCGAAAAACTTGGGTTTTCGATTTTATCGCCGAGAATGAGCGTGACTGGAAGGTGGTCTGAATCAAGTTCATGATGAACAAAAATATCGGTTGATCTGGTAATGTTTCGAGCAAGGAAAAAATCTAAAGTTGTGGGATTACAATTTTCATAATAATGTGTAGGTTCAGGTGGTTGGATAAGGTCTATTTGGTGAGTAGTCATGATGGATTGTAATTTGGTACCGTATTGATTTGATCGAGGATGACCCCATGCGGTGTTTGTTGCGTTAAAGTCGCCCCCGAACAAAAAAGGTGAGGAGTCTTGGTTAATTAGTAGGCGATAGTCTGTTTCGTCCAGGGGTTTGGAGGGACGGTGATAAAGACTTGAAATTCTAATTTCAGAGTTGTTTGCAAAAGTGACTTTTATTTGAGAGGTTTCACCTGTTGTTAAAGTTGGATTAGTGATTTCATAGTGAACAATATTGCTTTTGATGGCCAAGATTGTACCACCCATTGGGCCGGTATTTCTGTCGTTACGGTAAATTTTATAATTTGGAATATTGAATCTGAATGAGGGTTTTAGATCAGTTTCCTGCACTAGACAGATATCGATGTTATGTTCGGTAAGGAAATTAATGAGTTGGAGTTTTTTATGTAGTAAGCCATTCGCATTCCAGGTGGTGATCTTAAGGGATGTGGGTTTAAGGGATTGGTTGGGATTTTCAGGCATTGAGATTCAGGGCGCTGAAATGATTTTTGATCATGACCTGCAATTGTGATTGAATTTGTGACATAATAGTCGCCATGAAATTTTGTATATCAGGTTGTTGGGTTTTGTGGATAGCGGAATTTTTGCCATCCCAAACTGGCTTTGATTTGTCAACAGGCGCGAAGGTTCGGGCGACGCGACGCGGGGCTTGTCTAACGACGGGGCGACGGGGGCAAATTCGAGCATTTGCGGTGTGGGAGCCACCGCAATTTGCGCATTTCGCGGGTGTTGAACGTAGTTTTTTACAGGCTTCGGTAAGGTGATTTCCGGCGCATTTGACGCATTTCGGATTCGCGTAACAGTTTTTCTGGGAATGACCAAATAACTGGCATCGGTGACATTGTGTCCTTTCTTTTGAACGGTGGAGCGTTTCAACTTCAATATTTAGGTCGAACAATGAATTTAAATTGAAAATGTCTTTTTCTGAGCGTGTTAATTGAACGAGGACCATTTTCATCTGAATTTTTTTATCATCGACGCGACGATACATTCGATAAATTGCTGTGGGCGAGAATTTTAAATACTTTAATTCTTCGGATATTTCCTCGGCAGTAATATCCGTAGTGATTCCTTTAAGGACTACATGGAGTTTTTTATCTTCCGGCAACTGGAATGAGTGAAATTGGATCTTGAGATCTTTTTCTAAAATAGTCGAAATTTTGCGGTAATCGTCAATCGTGATGGGTTGAATTTTTAGTCCTTCGTTGGCCGATTTCGCGGACGATGTGTTCAGATTTTTTGCAGCCAGATGGGCTTTTATTAATTTCCATTTATTTTGCTCCCGGATTACAATGGGAGGAATTCGCGTTTTATCATTTTTCGTGGTCGCGGTCGCGGGGGCGGTGGTGGTCGCGGGGGTTGTTGCGATCGGGGTCGCGGATTTAACTGATATTTCGCGTTTTTCGGTCGCGGGTTTTATATTAGGTTCACTAACCTTAATTGTTGTTGGGGGGGTTGAGGGTGTCTTTCTGGAGCGGCGGGAATTCTGCTCCAGCGGAAGTTTTCCTCTTCAGAGGATTCGAAGCTTCTTGTTGGGTTGGTTCCGATAGTCGGGAGTTTCTCTCGTTCAGTGTGACGAGAGCTGCAGCCAGTTGATTGTATTTGGCTGTTAATTCAGCCATAGTGTTCTTCAATTCGGCGAAGGTTTCATCGCGTTCCTTTACTTGTTCGATCAGATCCTCCATCTGATCGTCGTACTCATCATCCATTTCCTCCTCCTCGACGGAGCCAGGAGAGCCGTTTTCGGACATTATTGCACAAACTCAGCACAAACTTTTTTGTCGCACCTTCACTAAACACGTCACGAAATTTCGCAAACAAATTCTCAACGGTACTTTCGGTGGAACCAACGATCTTGATGACCAGTAGGCCTAGTGCGAGTTTCGTGTTCACGTTCACTCGTGCTCCGTAAATCGTGATTTGTAAGAAAATGCAGCAGCGCCTCTAGTGGCAAATATTGGTATTAGTTTTCTCCGAGTGGGAGTTGGTACGGTTACGTTGCGCCCGTGAACGACGTTTCCTCACTTCACGCGGTGCTACGTGAACTCGCACTAGGCCTACTGGACTCGACACCGGTTTTCACGCACTATCGTTCGTTTCGACAGGTAGAACCTCTCTCAACGAAGTCACGAACTCGAATGATGTGATGATTTTTTGAATTTGTCATCATGCTTTTTTTCTTTTTTTATTGCGAGAGAGGACAAATCTGCAAACAGACCATACTGCACGCGGTGTACAGCATGTGCCAGGTTGGGGGGCTAATCCCGCCGACTCGCTAAACATAACCTCTCTGTGACGAACGAGTACCTGTTCATGCATGAACTTTACCTCGCGGTCGCGGATTAATTTGGAAAAGATTGTCAATTCGGTAATTGAGTCTGGTTCCCGGGTTTTTAATGTCTGAAGAGCCTAGCTTTTCGCGGCAGTCCTAGTTACTGTGACTTAGCCTATCTGGTAAGGATTACCTTTGGTCTTATGTGCCTGGTCGGCACCGTTTCATCGTAGTCCCCCAATGATTGTACTAGGGGGTTCGGGTGGTTTTCTAAGTCGGCGAAAAATTTCGCCGCCGTCTGTACGATATGCTCTTGAACACTGGGCATCTTGAGGTCATTATGTAGGTCGGAGTTTCGAATGTACCAGGGGGCATCAACGGCCATCCTCATCGATTTGTTTTGGATGACCTGCATTTTCTGAATGTGATTTTTCCAAGGGGGGTTTTCCTTCCTTTTTTTGGGGGCCTTGGGTTAGGCCGATGATTTTCCCTTTTGGTTTAAAACCCCGAAATTGGGGGCTGAAATTTTGGGGGGAATTGTGCGGGTTTTTTTTCCCCTTTTCCAGGGAAATTTTTTAAAAAATTATTTTTTTTTCCCAAGGGTGGGGGTTTTGGGGATTTGGGGGTTTATTTTAAAATTTTCCTTTTTTTTAAAATCCCTTTTTGGCGGAAGTTTAAAGCCTTGTTTTGGGAAATTTTTGGGGTTCCCAAATTTCAGGCCGTTTTGGGAACCCAGCCTTTGGGTTTTTTAAATTAAAAATTGGGTTTCATTTCGGGAAAAATTTTTTCCCTTTCTTGGGCAACATTTGCAAACAACGCCTTTGCCCCAATTTTTCCGTTATGGGCCCGGGTTTTAAACCCCCTTGGGGGGGTTTCCAATTTAAGGGGATTGGAAAAAAAAAACAATTTAAAAAGGTAAATTTGACCAATTTTTCCCCAAAGAATTTTTTTGGGTTGAAAAACCAAATTTACGGAAATTTTTTGGAACCCGGGAAATTTTGGGTTTTTTTTTTTTAAAAAAGGAAAAAGGGAAATTTTTTAAAAAACGGGGAATTTTTAAAACTGAAATTGTTCAACGATTCTTAAAATAAAATTTAAACGTTTCTTTTGCCCCCAATTTTTTAGCATAGCCTTTTTCCTTTCGGAAGAAACGAGGAAATTTTGGGGAAAAAATTTTTGGGGAAAAATTAAGGGGAAATTAATTTTTTAAACGCAAAAGGTTTTTAAAAAAGTTTTTTTCCCAAATTTTTGTTTTTTTTGGGGGAAAAAAAAATTTTTTAGTTTGAAATTTTGTTGCAACCTTTTCCCGAAAAAGCCTTGGGCTCCTTTGAAATTAGAAGAAGAATTGTTTAAAAATTTTTTTATTTTTTAAAAAAACCCGTTTTGGAAAGGGGAAAAATAATTTAATAATTTTTAAGTTTTTGTTTTTCCCTTAAAAATTTAAACCCCCCTTTGGGGAAACCCTAATTTTTTAAAAACGGGTTTTTTTAAAGGGGAAAATCCCAAAGATTTTTAAAGAAAATTTTTGTTTTTTTATTTTTAAAAAAAAAATTTAGAAAAAGGGAAAACCAAAATTTTTTCCCCAAACCCAAGTTTTCGGTTTTTTTAAAAAAAGGGGGTTTGGGCAAAACCGTCCCTTTAAAAAGGCCCAATTTTAATTTCCGCCTTTAGATTGGGGGAAAAATTTCCCGGAATTTTTATTTGGGAAACCCCGCCCTTTTTTCCCTTTTTTCTCAAGTTTTTCAACCAAACATTTGTTTATTTTAAAACCTTTTCCGGATCTTCCCTTTCCCCTTTTTGTTTTCCCTTTTGTCCGGCCCAAAATTTCGCCGGTTTGAAAAAAAGGGTAAAGGTTTTTTTCCAATTTTTCCCTTCTCCTTTTTTTTCTTTTTTTGCCAACCAAAATTTTTTTGGGTTTTTGGGTTTTAAATTTTTTACCAATTTTTCCCCCAAAACTTTTTGCCCTTTTTTTCGGAAAAGTTCTTTGGGGAACCTTGATTTTTTTTTCTATTTTGGAATTTTTTTGGCCCTTTTGCCGTCATTCTTTCTGGAATTTGGTTTGGTTTTTTCGTTTCGTTTTAAGGGGGTTTTAAAAGGGCCAGCCCTTTCCCTTTTGGGGTTTGTTTTCGAGTAACTTTTTCTCTTTTAAAAAAATTTTGTTTCCTTTTTTTCTTTAAAAATTTTTTTTCCTTTGCCCCTTTTTTTCCTTTTGCCAAAAATTTTTCCCCGGGTCCTTTTCCTTTTGGTTTCGATTTCCGTTTTTTGGGGATTCCTTTAAAAAGTTGGGCCCCATTGGGATTTGTTTTTTTTTATTTCCCTTTTTTTTTAAACGGAAAATCCTGGGGTTTCGTTTCCCTTCTTTTTTTTTATTGTTTTGGTTTTTTGGTTTCAAAATTTCCCCAAATTTTTTTGTTTTCTTTTCCCTTTATGGTTTTAGGTTTTTCCTTTTCTTTTCCGGGTTTTTTTGGTTTTGATTTTTTTTTTGGTTTTTTCCGGGGAGACTTGGTCTTTGGCCCGGGTCTTTTTTTTTTTTTTTGTTTTGGTTTTTCTCGGCCCTTTTTTCTTTCCCAAATTTGGTTTTGGTGTTTTTTTCCCTTTTTTTGTTTTTTTTGCCCTTTTTTTGGGTTTTCTTTTTAAAATTGGCCCCCGGTTTTCCCTTTTTGGGGGCGTTTTTTTAATTTTTTGGTGGGGTATTTTTAATTTTTTTTTCTTTTTTTTTCTGGTTTTTATTTTTTTGTTTTTTTGGTTTTTTTCCCTTTTTAAAATTTTTCTTTGTTTTCCACCCTTTTTATGATTTTATCTTTGTTCTCCCCTTTTTCCCCGGGGGGGTTTTTCTTCTTTTTAATTTGCCCTTAAAAATTCCCTTTTTCGAAATTTTTGGGGATTTTGGTTTTCCTTAGTCCCTTTGAAATTTGGGGCCCTCCCAAAATTTGGAGGGATGGGCCCCCCCGCAATTTTTTTTTTTTAAAGGGAATTTTGGAAGGTTTTAATTTAAGGGTTTTGATTTCCCTTTTTTTTTGGGGGAAAACTGTCAACTTTTTCGTTGGGAAAATTTCCCGACAATTTTAAAAAAGGGTTTTTTTTTTTCTGAAAAATTTGGTTGTGGGGGTTTTTCAAATTTGGGGTTTCCGGGATTTTTTTAGGTTTTTGGGGGAAATTTTGGGGGGAATTTTTTTTTGGTTTTTATTTTGTTAATTTTGCGAAAGGCAAAAATAGTTTTTTGGGGTTTAGGGGGTTTTTTTCCCCTTTTTTTCCAAATTTTTAAAATTTGGAAATTTCCAATTTCTTTCCCAATTTCTTATTTCATTTTTCCTATACTTTTTAATTTTTTAAAGCGGGAAATTTTTTTTTTGGGGTTTTTTTTTGGTTTTTTGGTTTCCCTCGGATTTTGGTTTTGTTTAAAGGTGATTTTTTCCCAAATTTTTTTGTATCTCCACACACCGTTGCCTCGGCAAATCTGCTGTTCAGATCCCTTAGTTGTATCCTACTCGATATTCCCTCTATGAATTGATAGACGGAAGCATTTAGATTTATCAGGAGATTAACCGGATACCCCAGTTTCGATGGATCAGGACTTCGCTCTACCCACACCGTCGAATGCGGGACAGTAATTATATTTTGGTTCAATGTAAGTTTTAAATAATTGAATGATTTCGTGTTTCACATTATCTCGAGAAATTTGAGCATATATTCGTTTCTTTGTAGGAAATATATTTTCTATTTTTGGTTCTGCTGGGGAATGATGAACAAAATCTATTATCAATTGGTGATCATAAACATTTAAACATTTTTGCGATATGGGTATGCTTAAAATTGGTTCTTCATTACTAGTATGAACAGTAGCGTCATTTTCTTCAGGGTCAGGATCTAACATTGGATACAAATTAGAAGGACCTGGTATATTTTCCTCATCTAATAGGACTAAATCGTCCAACGTTGGGAATTCGCTTACGTTTCCAATTAATGATAAATTATCAGATTCTGTTATTTCTTCATTTTCTTGGTGAATGGAAGTTTGCTTGGTATGTATTTCAATTCTAGATAAAGCATCTGCGTTTACGTTAAATTTTCCTTTTTTATAAATAATTTCATATTCGTATTCTTCGAGTTTAAGTCTCCAACGAACTAATCTTGAATTGGGTTCTTTCAAAGACATTAACCACTGAAGCGGTTTGTGGTCAGTTACAATTTTAAATCTTCTTCCAAAGAAATAAGGTCTGAAATACTTAGTAGCCCAAATTATTGCAAGAAGTTCTTTTTCAATAGTACTATAATTTTGTTCACTATTATTTAAAATGACAAAAACAATCCGTTCTTCAGAATAATACGCATTGACTTCCAAAACATTATAATTGTTGTGGTTGGATCGACTTCTTTTTGATGTCTATCAAGAAATAGGAAGATCCACGCGGATTAACTTAATAAGCCGCGTATTCGTTATGTTTCAGTTGACGATTTGTGGCACTTTGGAGAACTAGATTCAGGGTGGTTGTGGAAATATTAAGTAGAGCGATTTTACAAATTCGAAGTATATTCTTCCACGTCTGCCAGCCAACTGTTGTTGTGTACAAAATTCACTAAAGCTACCCTTAACTACTTCTAAGAACTAAAAATGATAGACCGGAAATCCCAGTCTACCCGACAACATGCCGACGAATTCTCGAAACGGCTGTACTAGTCGGCGCGTCTTGAACGCTGACAAATGCGCCCAATAAATTTTACAACCTTACCTACGATAGAAACTCGGAAAACCCGACATACACCCCGCCTTGAACGAACCGGTTCAACAAACAAAGAAATTTACATTGAGATATTCTAAATAGTAAAAAATATTAAACAAAACTACAAATAAAAGAATTGGACATGGAAGTTGACCCGATCTTTCGGCCCAACCAATCAATACATAAACGAACTACAATTAACAAATGTTCAGTCGGTTCAACCCTTTTCTAATAAGAACACGATTATTCGATTGGTAACGGCGCCATTCTAGTAACTGCTCGCTTTAACACATCAGATATAGTTTTCACTTCCACTACGCGAAGAAAACCGTCTTTTCCAGGGAAAATGTTTGTGACTCTTCCCAGTTTCCAATGACGCGGTGCCAGATTATCCTCTCGAATTGTCACCAGGGTCCCGATTTTAATATTAGAAATGGGTTTCGTTTGCCATTTGGAGCGCACGTGAAGATGATTAAGGTACTCTATGGACCACCGACGCCAAAAGTACTGCTTGGCCTTTTGCACGGATTCCCAATTGGACAATCGATTTTCAGCAACTTCGGATAATGGCATCTCGGGCAAGCTCGTTAATTCAGATCCAATTAAGAAAGGAGCGGGACTCAGGGCACGTAAATCGTTAGGATCTTCGGAAATGGGAGTGATGGGTCGGGAATTTAGGATCGCTTCGATTTCACATACATAAGTCAACATTTGCTCGTAGGTGTACAACCTATCTCCTACGGCATTGTAAAAATGTCTCTTGAACGATTTTACGGCAGCCTCCCATAACCCACCAAAATGAGGAGAGTTGGGGGGAGAGAAGTGCCATTCGATATTCTTATTTAAAAGATACTCCTGAAATATATTGTTTTCATTGGACGACATATAATTTTCTATAAATTCTATTTTATTTCTAGCTCCTATAAAATTGGTGGCATTATCCGAATACAATTTACTTGCTAACCCGCGACGTGCAAAAAACCTATTGAGACCGCCAATAAAAGATTCCGTCGTCAAATCGGTAACCAATTCGATATGAACGGCTTTTGTAGAAAAACACGTGAATACGCAGGCATAGACTTTCACTTTTCCACGATTCCTTAATTTCTTTTCCTTAATATGGAAAGGTCCGCAATAATCGACTCCGGTGTGCAGAAAGGGTCTAGAAGGGGTTACTCTATCGCGCGGTAGGTCTCCCATATAGTAGGGAAGTTTCGGCGGCGCAGATCGACAGCATTTAACACAACGACGAATTATATTTTTTGTCAGAACTTTACCGTTTATAGGCCAATACTTCAATCTGACTGCATTGAGAGTAGTCTGAGCTCCCCCGTGATGGTTGGATTCGTGAACCTGGCGAATAATTAATTCGGTGACATATTCGTTTTTGGGCAAAAGTGCCGGATGTTTTGCAAAATAAGTTAATTCCGAGCATCTTAAGCGACCACCCACGCGAAGTATTCCCGATTCGTCTAAAAATGGATTCAGCGCGGTTAAATTATCTTTATTTGACAACCGTTTATTTCTTGAAAGCGAGTCAATAGTATTTTGGAAATGTTTGTTTTGAACCACCTTTATTATTACTCTTCTTGCATTATCCATTTCCATAACTGTTAGTTTTCCATATTTTTTGCCTTTTACTTTACGGCAACTTTCAACAAATCTAAGCAAATAAGAAACGATTCTCTGTAGTTTAGAGAAATCCGAGTAATTTTCAAAAAAATGTTTCTCCCTTACGTTCACATTGAAAGTCTTTACGGTTTTAAGTTCAATGACAGGAACTTTGGTCATCGTTTCGACCGGCCAGTGCAATTCGTTCTTGTTGAGCCACCCGGGCCAGTAATCCATTTTTGTTGTGCAAGAATTCATTCGGTGATTGGCCACGAGATAAAATGTCTGCCATGTTTTCCTCAGAAGGAACGTGTTTCCAAAACATGTAAGAAGTTAATTCATTTATCTCTGCCACGCGATTTGCTACGAAGGTTTT
Source organism: Novius pumilus (assembly GCA_020654155.1). Taxonomy (NCBI): domain Eukaryota; kingdom Metazoa; phylum Arthropoda; class Insecta; order Coleoptera; family Coccinellidae; genus Novius; species Novius pumilus. The sequence goes on from JAIFOV010000033.1 coordinate 183,163, forward strand.
TAGAGTGCTAGGATGCGTACTGATCCATTGAAGTACTATAGAAGAATCTGACCATAAACAAATTCTATCGATAGATTTGCAAAAGCGTTTAGAACTATTTTGACAAGGCGGGCGAGCAGAAGAGCCGCGCACAATTCTAGCTTAGGGATGGTAATTGTTTTCAAAGGAGCAACCTGATTTTTCGAGCATAATAGGTTAACGAAAATATTTTTGTCAGCATCAACAGAACGAATGTATACACACGCACCGTATGCCTTTTCACTCGCATCGCAAAACCCGTGAAGTTCCAGTCGTTTTGCGTTCTTGATGATAACTTTACGTTCGAAATAAATTTTGTTCAGACTATCTAATTGCGAAAAGAGTTCTATCCACGAGGTATGTAATTCTAAAGGTAAAGATTCGTCCCACGTAACGTTACACTTCCACAATTCCTGCATGATTAATTTTGCCTTCACTACCACGGGTCCTAATAGTCCCATCGGATCATACAATCTAGCAATGTTTGATAAAACACCCCTTTTTGTTGTCTTCTTGTCAAATTCTCGGGCAGAAAATTCATAAAGTATTTGATCGCATCTTGGATCCCATCGGATACCAAGTGCCTTTGGACTTGCGTCCTGCTCTTTAATTATTTCGACGACTGGTGTATCTGACTTCATCGCTTCCCTAACAGAATTATTGTTTGAAATCCATTTGCGTAATTTGAAACCCCCTGACTGTCAAATTGATCAATTCTTCGCGTAGCTTGCATGTCTCGGTTACGTCATCGGTGCCTGTAATAACGTCGTCGACGTAACAATCTCTGCGCAAAACGACACTAGCCATGGGATAATTGCTTTCTTCATCTTTGGCTAATTTATTTAGGGTGCTTGTGGCAGAATGCGCGGCGGAAGAAGTGCCAAACATCACCACGGGCATTTTATATATTTTGAGAGGATCATTTATATTTTCGCGCCAAAAAACGAGTTGGTAAAAGGCATCACGGTCATCTAACAGTACCTGTTTATACATTTTTTCGATGTCCGCTAACATAACAATTTGATGTAATCGAAACCGTAACATGACGTCAAAACTACCGCTCTGAACTACTGGACCGACATTTAAACATTGATTCAAGGAAACGCCAGTGCTGGTTTTGGCGGAGGCGTTAATCACAATTCCAACTTTAGTGGTAGAGCTAGAGTTTTTTATCACAGGATATTGCTGGAGAAAACAATGCTTAGCGGGAATATCTTGAGTTGAGATTTCGATCATATGTTTTAAAGTAATTGCTTCTCGCATGTTTGCGACGTATTCTGTCTTCAGAGAGGAGTTTTTATTTAATCTTGTTTCTAGAGAAAGAAACTGTTTTTCGGCGAATTTGCGAGACTCTCCTAATTTGTGGATGTTATCGTTAAAAGGCAAACGCGTGGTATATTTTCCCGACACAAGATCTCGTCGCGTGTTTTCTTGAAAGAACGTTTCGGCCTTGGCTTCTTCTTCACTTAAAAAAGTACGATCGGCAAGTTCTTCAAGAGACCAAAATTTTGTTAAATATTTTTGGACCGAATCTATTGTTAATAGGCAATTCTTCGCGGTAGCTGGCTTCGAATGCATTTCCACGCGTCCGGCAATAATCCAACCTAATTTAGTTTTTTGCATTTTTGCCCCTTTATCGTTTAGTGTAATTTGTCCTACGCATAGTAGATCATAAAATAACTCTACTCCTAGCAATGCGTCAACTTCTCGCGATTTTTCGAATTCGGGATCAGCCAGTTTTAAATGCGATGGAATACGTAGCGGTTGGCGATTCACAAATTCATTCGGTATTCGGTCGCAAATTTTATCGATTACCAGCAATTCTAACGATGATTTGTAATTTTTTGTGTTGAATATAATTCCGTTTTAACTGAATGACGTACTCGTGTCTCAACTGCACTTAAACTGGAAATTGGAATATTCACTTCTCTAAATGGCAATTGTAACTTTTGAGCAAATCTTTTTGTTATGAAGTGTGATTGCGATCCGTTGTCTAACAAGACACGTGCCGCGATTAATTTCCCGTTGTGTGCTCTAAAATTTACTAATGCTGTCGAAAGTAACGTTTGTGATTCTATAAAGGAACATAAAACTTGAGATCCACCGAGTGTGGATTTTGACGCACTATTTGAATTGTCTTGAATGTTCGAGATTTCCCGTTTCTCGTCGTAATGCAAAAGAGTATCGTGTTTTCTACCGCACTTCCTACAATTCGATCTCTTGCATTGTTCGTTATAATGACCTGATTTGAAACAGTTGAAACATAGGCGATTTTTCTTAATAAATTCTGCTCAATCTCTTACAGTCAATTTCAAGAACGATTCGCATTGACGTAAGAAATGTTTTTCGTGACAAATGGGACAAGTTTCTTCTAGACGCGTTGTGGCAAATGTCTGACGTTTTTGAAAACTATTATTTGACGAATTTGGATAATATGATGATTTAGCATTCAAATTTGTGGCCGTTACTTCTAAGATTTGGCAACGATCTTCTAAAAATGACAAGAGTCTATCTAATTTTGGCATGTTTCGACCAGTGATCGAATTTTCCCATTCTTTGTGAGTTGATCTATTTAATTTAGAAGTGATTATATAAATTAGAATTGTGTCCCAGGTATCTACCGGTTCACCCAATGATTTAAGTGCGCGTAAGTGTGATCTCATTGTATCAATTAATTTCCGTAATTCTAGCGACGATTCCTTTTGTAAAGATGGCAATTCCATGAATGTCTTTATATGATTTTGTATAATCAGTCGATCGTTTGCGTATCGTTCTACTAATGCATCCCATGCTATTTTGTAGTTTTTGTTTGAAAATTCTAGAGCGCTAATAACCCGATGCGCCTCGTTTTTAAGGCACGAACGTAGATATTGTAATTTTTGTACTCCCGGAAGATTATTGTTATCATGAACTGCCGATTTGAATTGATTACGAAAGTCTAACCAATTATTCAGATTTCCATCAAATGTGGCTAATTCTAAACTTGGTAATTTAACGTTGTCGGTTGTGAAGTTTCCTGTATTGGTAATCGCGCTTTGTTGACTAACGGCATTATTCTTCTGATCTAATAGGTCTTCAGCACGTCCTAGTAACCGGTAATATCTATTTTCAAACTCGTCAAATTCTGAAGTATCTTCTGAATTTATTTTTTCCTGTATTTCTTCAAAATGCTCAAGCAACTTATTTTCTTCTAATTTTCTGACGCGTAATTTTATATCTCCGAAACTGCGTGAATTTTTAGTATCATTAATGAATGTTTCGAATTTTGCCAATTTAGTTTTAATGACTGTACGTTTCCGCTTCAATGATTCTATTTCTTCGTTGCTCATGATTTCGCGACTATTATTGACTTATAAATGTGATATTTGGAAAATTGATGGATTTGTACTGAATTAACGACTTACGTTTGATTTGCTGGAGCAGTAGTTGGGTGATCGTTACCTTCAGTTTCGTATTCTGTCCTTGTAGATTGCTTCCGCTCGTACGCCAAACAAAGACGAATTATTTCGGAGAGCTTCTTCGACACAAGAATTTGGTGTTTTGTAGTTTTACGGTGATTTCCGGCTGCGTCACGATTTCTTCAATTCGATGATTTGTACAGGATTCTGTGATTGATTGTTGCACTGATTTATTCGGTTCGAAGGACCATATGTTGTGGTTGGATCGACTTCTTTTTGATGTCTATCAAGAAATAGGAAGATCCACGCGGATTAACTTAATAAGCCGCGTATTCGTTATGTTTCAGTTGACGATTTGTGGCACTTTGGAGAACTAGATTCAGGGTGGTTGTGGAAATATTCAGTAGAGCGATTTTACAAATTCGAAGTATATTCTTCCACGTCTGCCAGCCAACTGTTGTTGTGTACAAAATTCACTAAAGCTACCCTTAACTACTTCTAAGAACTAAAAATGATAGACCGGAAATCCCAGTCTACCCGACAACATGCCGACGAATTCTCGAAACGGCTGTACTAGTCGGCGCGTCTTGAACGCTGACAAATGCGCCCAATAAATTTTACAACCTTACCTACGATAGAAACTCGGAAAACCCGACAATAATATTTGTACGTTTCATTTGAATCTGACGGAAAAAGTAAACAATCTTCAGAATTTCGTTTTAAAATGTTATCTAAGATTCCTTTCAATTCGATGGGCTTTATAATACTATTATGAAGAATTTTCAGTCTTGCAAAAGTAATTGCATTTTCAAGATTATCTAACAGTTGTATGATTATATTTAATGTTAGGGTCATTTGATCTATTAGATTTTTTATTTGCAAGTATCCGGGCGTGAGCAACGTCGCTATTATCAACGTAAAGTCAGTAGCCATACTAGGTAAATATTCCGTAGTTGCCACTTCTGCTAGAAAGCCTGATCGCGTTGAACTCCCCTGCGCTTGTTTCATGAGGGACGAATCCGGCATCGGATTTATAGATATCTCAGGTCCTATGGCTCGAATTACTAAGTCAAAGGATAGCCACGTATAATATGGTAAATTCCGAAACATATTCGCCACTCTCCTATGGTCCATCGTGGGCTGTAGAAAATTCGACACGCTCAATGTTGGTAACATCATGTTCGATCGTTGACTAAGGCAGCGATATCAATCTGCCTCTGCATGACATTTCTTAGCACCGGCATCTCATTCATCGAATAGTCTATCCACCCTCTAGAACATAACAGGGTAGCACTATCTCCACACACCGTTGCCTCGGCAAATCTGCTGTTCAGATCCCTTAGTTGTATCCTACTCGATATTCCCTCTATGAATTGATAGACGGAAGCATTTAGATTTATCAGGAGATTTACCGGATACCCCAGTTTCGATGGATCAGGACTTAGCTCTACCCACACCGTCGAATGCGGGACAGTAATTATATTTTGGTTCAATGTAAGTTTTAAATAATTGAATGATTTCGTGTTTCACATTATCTCGAGAAATTTGAGCATATATTCGTTTCTTTGTAGGAAATATATTTTCTATTTCTGGTTCTGCTGGGGAATGATGAACAAAATCTATTATCAATTGGTGATCATAAACATTTAAACATTTTTGCGATATGGGTATGCTTAAAATTGGTTCTTCATTACTAGTATGAACAGTAGCGTCATTTTATTCAGGGTCAGGATCTAACATTGGATACAAATTAGAAGGACCTGGTATATTTTCCTCATCTAATAGGACTAAATCGTCCAACGTTGGGAATTCGCTTACGTTTCCAATTAATGATAAATTATCAGATTCTGTTATTTCTTCATTTTCTTGGTGAATGGAAGTTTGCTTGGTATGTATTTCAATTCTAGATAAAGCATCTGCGTTTACGTTAAATTTTCCTTTTTTATAAATAATTTCATATTCGTATTCTTCGAGTTTAAGTCTCCAACGAACTAATCTTGAATTGGGTTCTTTCAAAGACATTAACCACTGAAGCGGTTTGTGGTCAGTTACAATTTTAAATCTTCTTCCAAACAAATAAGGTCTGAAATACATACTTAGTAGCCCAAATTATTGCGAGAAGTTCTTTTTCAATAGTACTATAATTTTGTTCACTATTATTTAAAGTTCTTGAAGCATATGCAACAGGCTTATCGCTTCCAATTATTCCTTGAGATAAAATAGCTCCAATTGCAACGTTACTAGCATCTGTAGTAAGAATAAATTCTTTAGAAAAATCGGGATATTGTAAAATTGGTTCATTTGTTAATAGTTCTTTACAATGTTCAAAACATCTAATAAAATTCTGTGTATGTTCTATTTTCGCTCCTTTTTTCAGGCATGTTGTTAATGGTTTGGTTATTTTAGCAAAATCTCTAATGAATTTTCGATAATAACCTAGAAGTCCTAGAAATCCTTTAATTTCTTTTGTAGTTTTAGGAATTGGATATTTCTGAATTGCTATTATTTTATCAGGGTTAGGTTTTACACCATCTGTAGTAACGATGTGTCCTAAATAAGCAACTTCCTTTTTTAGGAATTCAGATATATCTAGTTGTATTTTGAAATTAGTTTCTCGTAATCTTTTGAAAACTTTTTCTAAATTCACAATATGCTCTTGTAAAGAAGTGGAATAAATTATAATATCGTCTAAATAAACAAGACAAATTTCGTTTTGAAGTCCACGGAGTATATTATCCATGACTCTTTGAAATGTAGCGGGTGCGTTTTTTAACCCGAAGGGCATTCTGAGGTATTCATAATGCCCGTTTTCTACATTGAAAGCTGTTTTTGGAATATCTTCTGGGTTCATCTCAATTTGATGAAAACCACTAGCAAGGTCTATTGTACTGAAATAATTACATTGGCCAAGTTTGTCAAGAACATCTGTTATATTTGGTAGTGGGTACCTATCATCGATTGTTTTTTGATTAAGATTTCTATAATCAACTACAATACGCCACTTTTTTTTTCCAGAAGCATCTTGTTTTTTAGGGACTACCCAAATGGGTGACGACCATGGTGAATTCGAAGGTCGAATTATTTTTTGTTTTAATAAGGATTGTATTTGATCTTGAACTTCATTTTTATGTATGAATGGATATCTATATGATCTTGTATGAATTGGAATTTCATCGGTCGTTTTAATTTCATGTTTTATTTGGTTAGTGAATGTAAGAGTTTGATTTTCGTTATGAAAAATATCAGAATATCTTTTACATAATTTTATTAAATGAAATTTCTCTTCTTCGTTCATATGTGAAGTTCGAAGTAATTTTTCAAATTGTAATGTCTGCTTTTGAGGTTGATTCCTTGTTTCCATATGATACAACTCATAATTTTGTTCAAAAAAAGGAAAACTTTTAATATTTTCATTCAGATTTATTTCTTGTGATTTATTTGTTTTGTTACGAATTTCCACTGAAACATATCCATTTTTTGAGACAGATAGTGATTCAGGTATTTCTCAATTTTGATACAATTGATGTGGGATTAAAACATCTCCTGTTTTTTGTTTTACAGGTAAGTTTTCCATAACACAAGTGTGGGATTCAATTTCTATTTGATTTGTTGTGATACCTGACGGTTGGTAATAAATTGGTAATTTACATTCAGGTGTATATAGTTTTGAGTTAGGGAAATCTAATTTTACATTAAGTACAGTGGACCCTCGGTAATCCGACAAACAGTTTGCAGAGAAGTGTCGGATTAGCGAATTTGTCGGTTTATAGAGTACTGCCGTAGACTCTCTATAGTCCGAATTTTTTTACGAAAGAGTACCTTGTAGTCCGACAGATCCAATGATAAGATTGTGCATGTTATATGTTTTTATGTACTCTGAAGTAAAAATCATACTTCATTATGTATAAAAGACCATGTCGGATTACAGGGGGTGCCGGATAAGCCAGGGGCCGGATTATCGGGGGTCCACTGTAGTTTCAAATTATCTAATCCTATTAATCCGTCAAAAATAGGATGAAATTTTAAAAGATAGAATTTCATGTTACCTTTCTTATTGAATTCTGAAAATATTGGAATTTCTGCCGCGTATTTATGCGTTGATGGTTGCAATACGGTCGTTACGGTAAATGGTTCATAAAATTGTGACTGTGGAAAATTTTTTGCAATTATTTCTGGATTTAAAAATGATTTTGTCGAACCTGTGTCGATCAATAGTTTAAGTGGAGGTTTATGAATTTTCAAAAACGGTAATTCTTTTTTGTCTGATAAATTTAATTCTATTACGTTATTTGGTTTGAGCTTTGAGCAATTTGAAAATTTCGCTCTCCTTCATTTTTTTTATTATTATTATTCCTTTGACTTTGGTCTGTGTGGAATAATTCTTCTGATACCCAGTTAGGTTTTTGACCAGTGCTGCGGAAATGATTAAACGGTTTCCTTAAATGAGGGGGTGTGTTTCTGGTCGATATGCTCATGGGGGTTGGTTTATATTGTTCTTTCCGCTGTTTTCCAAACACTTGGGAATTAGTCGGAAAATGTTGAACAAGTGGATTAGGGTTTCTTGTGAATTGAATCGGCTTACTAGGGAATTGCTGATAATTTCTAGTAGCTTGATTATTGTGATTGGGGAAAGTATTATAATAAGATTGATGTTGATTATTTCTTGGTTGAAAATTTCGGAAAAATTGTTGATTAGTTGGTTTTGAGAAATGATTATTTTGATGATTCCGAGTCATTGATTGACTATGCGGAATGGAAAATTTCTGGTAATATCGAATATTATCCTCTTCGTTTATAAATTGTAAAGCTTGTGCTAAAGAATCAGGTCTCATAGCTCGAATGGTAGGACCTAAAGGATCTCGTAATCCTGCTAAAAATGTTTTCAAAGCTTGTTTTGTAAAGAAACCATCCGGGGTTGCAAAGGCGGTGAATTTTCGGCTCTCTTCTTCCAACGATATTTGCCAATAACCTTGGCGTAAGTTGAGGGTGGAGAAAATCTTCGCATTTCCTAAGTCCCTGAGACAATCCGCAATGTTGGGCAAGGGGGATGCCTCACTGACTGTAATTGCGTTGAGAGCTCTAAAGTCGAGGCACAACCTCGGCTTGCCATTCTTTTTCGTCAGGACCACGACGGGGCTGCAGAAATTCGACTGTGATAGACGGATGCGTCCATCCCGTAGAAGTTGTTGAACTTCGCCCATTGTGAGTCGCCTTTTCGTATCGTTGACCCTGTATGGCCGGGTGAAGGCCACTTTGTCTGGATCGATGAGCACGATTCGGTGGGCCAGGCTGCTCGTCTTGGTGGGCATTGTACTGGGATCCAGGACGTCTGCGATGTGATGACAAAGCTCCTGGAACTTCTGCTGTTGCGTCGGCGGAAAGTCGTTGGCAAGCTCAGGCGGAGACATGGGCGGTCTTTGGCGGGTCTCCGACCAGTAGGATGCACGCATTGACGGTCCAGGTCGATGACAGCGGATTGTTGTGCTAACCATGGCATGCCTAGGATGATGGGGACTGTAGTATTGCGGATCACTGCAAACTGAACCGACATCTGCAGGCCCTCGAGTTCGATTGTTAGGTTTGTGTTTCCGATTAAGTCCAAGGCGTCTCCGGAGAGCGTCGTTGTGCAGCTGCTGGTAATCGTTCGGCGTCGATGATGTTGGTGTGGGCTCCAGTATCGACTAGAGCAAGGACGACCTCGGCTCCCAACGTGATTCGCAGGCGGGGGCTGCTTGGGGAATCGTTGATGGTTGCTGCCAATTTGATGGTCATGTTGTTTTGCGGCCGGCTTAGGGGCTGGTGCCGGCCGCCTACTCGTTTTCCGGCCTTGGCTTGCGGATGGGGCAGTCCCGGTGCCAGTGTTGCCCAGGGCAGAACCTGCATTGAGGCGGTTCGCGTTTGGTGGTTGGCACATCGGTTGGTACTCTTGGGGCGGAGTTGCTCTTGCTGGCTGCCGGCTTGGTACGCCGAATCGTTCGGACCGATGATTCGATGCCCATGGCCAACTCGACCAAATCGGCGATTGTCCTGGGATCATGGGGTCGGATGAACCCAGCCGTTTCGGAGCTCAGCAGGTCGAGTATTTTCTCTGTGTGTTGTGCTTCGGTGTCGTCCGGTATAGCCGCTTTGCCAACACATATTTGTTCAAGATGAATGCGTCGCTTGGCTCCTCCTCCTTCTGGTCTTCGCGTTCGAATTTTCGCCGAAGATTACGGAGACGGTCAGCTCCCCCAAATTCTCTTAGCAGCAACTGCTGCAACATAAGGAAGTCCATGTCCCCTGCCGCAAAACGTCCCAGGGCCTTGGCTGCTTCTCCATCAATGCAGTCGAGGAATAAGTCTCGGCGATCTTCTTCATCATCGCACCCCGCTTCGTCCGCATATTTTTTGAATTTCTCGAGGAATTTCTCCGGGCATTGGGTGTCGCGCCCGGAGAACGTCGGCGGACGGCGTCCGATCACTCTTCTGGCTGCATTTGGATCGCAGCTGCACTGATTGGAGGTCGTCGCTGCTTCGGGCTCGGTTTTCGGTTTAGTTCTACGTGTCTTCGTTCCCGTCATGGTCGGCGAGTGAAGCTGTATCTGGTTGTTTGGGCGCCACTGGGTGTTGATTGTGCAGTCCCAGAACTGTTTGGCACCGTTTGGGAGGTGCGCTGAGTGGTAGTCCGGCTGGTCGTAGTGGTTCGTCAGGAATTCTCTTTCAACTGAATTTGGCCCCACGTTGGGCGCCAATTGATGCCGTGGACTCCGGGTGGTAGATTTTAACTGGGCGGAGTCGGTGGCCGCATTCCGTAACTTGGTCGGATTTCGCGTTGGACAAGGGGTCCAAGGTGTCGGAGGTCTTAGCGAAAGAAGTAGACGGCGTGACTTCGTAGAGTGGACTGACTCGCTTCTTGCAACCGGCCCAATATTTATATTTATGCAAGAACAATAGAGCCATTGTTGGGTCCGACCGTCTATTCGAGTGAATGAGCGTACTGCCACGGTATACGTAAGTGCGGTCGCGCGGTGACAGCATCGGGAGTTCCGTATGCCGTGGCAGAAGAACTAATATCCCTGGCCGAACTTTCAACGGATTTTACAGACGGAGCTGGAACACAAGAAATTGAATCTTGCATACCTGAACCCTTTTTTGACTTTGCAGCCTTTCGTCGTCGCTTTGAACGTTTTTGAGTCCCCTCGATTACCGACTCGGACGATGATCCGGCATCAGCTTCTTGGGGAGCAATCTGTTCACTTTCCCTCGCGTGGATTTTCTGACGAAGGGAGTAGATGATTTTGTCTTTGTAGACAATGGTTTTGTTGGCTTCTTCGAGTTTCGAAGCCATGTCTCGTAATTCCAGCCTCAGCTGGTTTATTTGGAATTGCAAAGATTCCGGGGGTAGGGGTGACATTTCTAGAGAAAACTCCGCCGGAGAAGCCGGGTTCGAGAATTCCTTCATTTCAAGTCGGCTTTTGAGTGCGTCTTTTTTCGCACTCAACACTTAACACTCGCGATCTTTTTCCGGTCGCGAGTTCCGGTTCCGAAGAACTCGAAAATGCGCTCACGGTCGATCGCGCCTTCGCACACTTCTTTCGCACTATCTGCGTTTCACTCGCGATCTTTTTCCGGTTGCATTACCGAGGAATTCAGAATGCTCACGGACGATCAGAAAATCGAACAAATCGAAAAAAATTATCGCACTACCAGCTCGATTGAATGCTCGCTCGAGACTGACACACACACGAATACTGACGACGCCCACGTGTCATCATGCTACCGGACCGCGGCAGCTTATTCCCTGTGAGCCGGAAATGACGATGGGCCAATGAGCGGGAAACGCTCGTTGGTGGCTCACAGGGGGCGTGGCCGAAATCAGGTTCGGGTACGAACTGTCACGGGATTGCTTGGTAACATTACATTACTGATGCTCTGGACTGGCGATAAATACACATTCAAAAGATATTTTCTCTGTGAGTGAAACGATGCACAATAGACCTATAAGATCGAAGAGGCATATCTTTTATTAATATCGCAGCCTTTGTTGTTAAAATAGGTAGTCCACAACAACAGAAATATAAATAAAAAAAAAGAAAAAAAAAATAGCCGCTCGTTATAAAAGTCATGACTCTTAAGTCAGAATTATGTAGATACCAAGAAAAAAAATTAAAGGTGTACATTATGTTGATTGTTAACTGCATGATCCTGTATATCATTCTCTGTCAAATGACCTTATTTTTTATATTTTGCCTAGTGTATGTGGTATGTGATTGATGTTTTCACAGTAAAATATTACATACGACCTCGACCTACGACACAGAGCCGGTCTTAGGGCTTCTGGTCTATAAAAGATCTGTAAATAATAATAATAATAATATTGAACATATTGTAAACATGCCATTTAAAGTATAGCGGCAAAAGTCAGATAGGAGCATGACCCAACAGAGTACTTCTTATCAATGGCGACATTGTGGAGCAGCGATGGAGAAGGGAAACATGACAGTGCCACTATTTATAATGTAAATACTTCCCAGATTTGCCCTAAATAGACTTCAGTTCAAAACATATAACACTTTAATCATCAGCTGCAATTGCTTTTTAACACGTCTTATGATAGCGTTTCAGACATATAATAGCATAATATTTCATACTCAAAACTCAATCAACATCAGTACCTGAAATGAACTCCCATTTTTTGTTTTCTTTTGAACGAAAAAGAACCCGTTAAAGTACAGTATCAGTATCAGAATAATAACTTATTAATCATATGAGGCTATCAGCGCAAAAGTGGTGTAACCCCAACCTATATTCTTAGGAAATAATTAAGGAATTAAAATTAACTTGAATTGTTTTTGATGTAGTTTATTTTGTGAACATTATTTTAAATGTTTTGATTTTTATTTACTCTAAAAACTGTAGAATCTACATAAATTGTGTACTGTTATATTTTCAAATTAATATTTATAGAAAAAATGTGGGTTACACCACTTCTGCATGTATCATATTTTAGCAGTATTTAAAATGATAAATAGGTTACACCATACGAGTGTTACCAGCGGTTCGGGAATCCCTATGGCAACAATGCAAAATTCGTTTTCTTACCTTCCTTTTAAACGGAAAGGGATGAAAGGAGTTGTGGTACCAAAACCACCGTGGGAGCGGTGGTAGATGTCAGGTTGTAAACCAAGGGTTCGCCGGCTTTTTCGCCCAGCGACATACGTTAGGTTTCGGCAACGGAAGGCCCGCAGACTTGCAGGCGAACGGAAGAAAAATACGAAAGATCCAGTACGGTTATTCGACGAAGTTTTTGAACGGAAAGCTGGCCAGCGGGAGCAGCAGACGAAATTCAGGAGCACAGGACACTTACGACAAAGAACGAGGAAAAGAAAACGGTAAAGGATAAGGCGACGTTAATAGTCTAGTAGCTCGATACCGAATGAATATCCTCCCGTGCCGCAGCTCCTTTTATGCCCTAGAGGCTCCCTTCGTGCAATTTTAGGGTAGTTGAAATACAATTATAGTGAGGAACTCCACCCTGTGGTGGAGTATCGTGCTCGAAAATAATGACCTTTTTTGCATGATTCGCTTGGGAACTCCGCCTCTAGAGCTCCGTGCGATCTGTTAATTAATTAATTAGGAGGAATTTGATTTTCCGGGTAACACGAGCACAACTTTTATTAGAAGTAATGAAAACAGTACAGAGTTAAAATTATTCTTCATCTGTCTCATCATAATACACTTCATCCTTGACTCTGCTAGAACAATTAAGGCTATTATAGAAATTATGATGAACTGGTGGGATGAACTGTAACAATTCAAGAATTTTTTCTTTTTTCAGCGATATTCGGTTTTTCAAAGCATCTAGCTTCTGTATTATTGCTTTTGACTGTCTTTTTTCACACTGACTTCTTCAAATGAAACTACTTCATTATTGGAATATTTGAAAAAAATTGAAAATGGATGACTTTTATGAAATTTCAGCCACTGAATTTTCAACCACTCCCCATGTTATATACGGTTGTATACCGTTATATTACGGTAGCGTGATTTCGATCGGGCGAAAAAATGTGCGTCGCACGAATCGATGTAGAGAGGTTAGCGGGCCGAATTTTAGGATAGGGGTTGATTTTTGTAACGATCGGTAGATCTTGACATTCTTTTGAACGAGTTCGAAAAGGGACGTGATCGGTCTGTCCGTTATCGATTTATCGGCGGTCGCGCGTTTTTTTTTTCGAGAATTTTTTGTGACATTCGTCGGGGGACTAGGAGATCGGAAGGGGGCTCGGACGGTCCGCGAAGAATGGTATTTTATCGTGGGTATTTTTCCTTGCTCCCGAACCCGATACTTAATACGATTTTTTTGCGAAAAACCGAAAATCGCGAGATACGTTTTCGAAAAGGGCAAAGATAGTTCTTTATTTTTTGTCTGCCATTCGATTCTGCAGCTCCCTCCCTTCTTGGAGTAAAAAATTCGTAAAGTCGAAATTTTCCGTTTTTTGCTCATATCTCGGAGGCGGTACGTCGAACGACGCGACGATCTTCTAAAGATGTTCTTCAATTATTGCGAGCAATCTTTCGCTAGAAGGTTCCGAAACTGTAGGACCTATCGTAAGAGAAATAGAAAAAAGTAGGGTGCCGCGAATCGATTTTCGTCCGGTAAAGCTAACTCCTAAATAATTTGGGATGCCTGTTTCGAATAGACAATTAATACGGCTTTCTTTCTTCTCGAGACGTCGCGGACGTAGAATCTACCGATTCTCCGCAAAAAATTCCAAAACTAAACCGTCCGCTCCAAAAACGTTTCTTTCAGTAATATCTCCTTTATTGCGTCACGTATCGAATTATCGCTCACACGAAAATATTCGAAAAAAAATTAGCCACGAATCGTCCGAGAAACGTAAGGCCGTAGGAATAGCCGTTTTCGAGGAAAACGGCAGAAAATTTCGAAAATTCGAAAAATTCCTCTTGTGTGCCGAAGGTATACGATTGCGCTCCGGAAAGTTCCGAACGGACGCGTTGACAGACGTGAATTAAAGGAGCCGGTCTGGCCTTTGCAATGCAAATATCGATGTACCTATCGAACGAACTGAATAAAAACTATAAATTCCGAAGATTCGCCTACCGATCCTGTCCGGATGGAGTCTCGTCATTATTTCAAATTCGTTTAATTCGCAATGAGTTTGTTTTAATCCTCAAATTGGACACTTTTATTTACGCCTTATGGTAGCCGTGGTGTTCGAGTAGTAGAATACATAGTGAGTGATCTCAGGCTCGAAACCGCGACGGTGAAAAGTTTTTTTTCATCGACGTAACAGTTTTTAATTATCTCCGATGGAAAAAAATAAATGCTACGTTATTATTATTATTAAAGCCATCTGTATGTATTCAATGTTTTAACGGGAAATCCTTGGTTACAAAGAAGTTTATCGTTATGAAAGGAAAGAACGAGAAATCGATTATCTGCTCCGTCTATTTCTTCTGTCTATGGTAAAGTAACATAATCTCGACGATTTATTTCAATCATCTTCGGTTGTTTATAGTTTCCAGAGTTGTTTCTTTCATTGAAATGGAACAAATAATGTAAGGTGCAAATCTGAAATTGAATATTGGAAAGATGCCTAGATATAAAAAAGATGGAATGGTATTCACCTTCAACAAATTTTGCTCGCCCACTATTGGGAACGAATTTTTCACATCACCAACAATAAGGTGTAAACGACAAAAAAGCAGATAAGATTGTAAAAGTTGAACTACAAAGTGAAATACTATGATATCCACTTGTGAAAAAAAAGTACGCAAAACAACAACATTGTGGAAACTGTAATAACATTTTGGTAAATTTAAAATTCTTCAATAATTCATAACATATATGACATTTATTCCATTTCAGAATAACTGTTCACAGTGAGTTCATGAAATTAAAACACCTAAACAAAAGGAGAAAACGAGTTAATAAAAAATAAAACATGAAGACACACAAATACGTTATTTTCCAGTTATGTATTTCATACATTTATCCAGTTATTTACAACCGTATATCATTGCTGTGGTTTTAGCACAGCCAAGATGACAAAAAGAAAATGACTCTCAAAAATAGAAATTTACAACTATTCGATTCCATTTATAAAAAATGAAAACTAGTATTGCATGTAGAAAAACAGAGCAGAAAACAATAATTTTCTATTTGATAGAGTGTCAATATCGATTGAAAAGATTGAATCCCCAAAAAATATAGTTCGTAGCATACTAAATAAATGAAACAGAATATACTTTTAATATAAATTGTACTTGAGAACTAATTGAAATTTCGAAACGCTTCTTCGATTAAAACATCAGATATCATATCCACACCATACTTTACAACCGGTATATCGTCGCTGTGGTTTCAGCACAGCCAAAATGATGACAACGAAAAGATTCATAAAAATTTAAAAATTAATTTGCAAGTTATCGGTTCCTTTCATAAGAAAAAAATTGATTGATATAGGAAGCAAAATACATATCTTCCACCACACCCACCTCCCATGTCCACACTTTACAAACGTATATCATAGCTGTCGTTTCAGCACAGCCACACAGTTTGTTTGTCACTTTAACTAATGAGAACAATAATGCATTCTGAGTGTCAAAATTTGCCAATGCGTAGAAGCTTTTGAATATTTCAAGATGACGTTCCTCATTTAATTTTTGGTGGAATTTTTTAGTACATGGACACTCACTTGTTTTGGGTGTCTTTCCAGGAATTATGTTCTTTTTGTGGTTTTCATATTGTTCTCAGGCTTTTGCACACTCTTTCTTCTTTTGAGAATATGAGTTTCATCTGCAGTTTCAGCTGCTGACGTGCTTGTATTTTGAAAATCTCCTGTTAAAATAGAAGTACTTGGAAGAGTCAAAATTGAATGGTGAGTAACACCATATTTTAACTAACCTGACGTGGTATCATCGTTTTCATCCATGGTTTACCCGAATTTTCGTTTGATTAGCTATAATTTTGGAATAAGTTAACGATTTTGAACCGTACTGAAAGAAACTGTGGGTTACACCACTCTTGCTCTATAGTTTTGTTTCAATATGCTCCGTGCAAAAACAACGTTTACAGAGTCATCTGTTGACAGGCAGAAAAAGGTCGCTTACGTCACTATTGTATTGAAAGATTATATTGTAACGAATGTATTTTACACCAAAACCGTACTAAAAAAAAACTGTGGGTTACACCACTTTTGCGCTGATAGCCTCATATCATACCTGGAAATATCTTTTGGAAATCTAAAAAATATTTTTCCACGATTTTCCCGATTTGAACAACTCGTCATCGCACATAATAGTATATTTCATAACGAGTGCGGAAAGTCGATGATTTCATGCAATTTCAGGCGAAGCGAAGCGGAGCCGAGTGAGGCTAGACATGAGCAATGAAATCTGACTTTCCACGAGTAATGACGACATTTTTCAGGCGACCATAAAAATGGCATTATACGATAATTACTTTGAGAACACACAATGAACGTTTCGACCCAAGCAGAACTGAATAATTCAATCTTCTGCTTCTAGATGGCGGTATAGAGAAAATAATACATAACTTTATTTGTTTATGTTATTTCGTACCTTCCTTTCATATTTGTCAGCAATAATTCCCACGAGTTTAATATTTCTGGAGGGATATTTTTCACTTTGCATGTTATAAACGCGAATCGAATCAAGTTAAGCTCTTCGTTAATGATACGATATGTTCTGGTAATTCATTAGCCTTATCAATATTCAATGGGATATACGAACTAAACTTTTCATTCACTTCTAGCTACTTGGCGTGGTTTCATTTCGATGTCACCACTTTCCCGCACGGATCAAACTGGTTTTACCCGTGCGGGAATAACGTTCCCGCACAGTTGCATGTAATTATCAACTTTCTTCGACAGGTAGGGGTGGCGATATATACCACTTTCTGACGTGGTCGCCTGAAAAATATGTTTTATCTTGCTGCTAGGTTAGGTGCCATATTAATATGAAATATAAAGCTTTAAAAATCAATATTTAATGAAAATTGTTGGAAAAGGTATAGCGAGGTAAGGAGGACCACGGTCTATGACGGAATTATCATTTGTACTGGTATTGGTACTAGAATACGAAATGTAAGGTCGTTGACCCTTGACCTTGAGCTGTCTGAGATATTCGAGAAAGTTCGTACGCGCGCCGATTTTTTTCAAAATTTTTTTTTCGAAAAACTATGAAAGCTGGAAGGATGGGGCCTATTACGTATAATGAGTGATAATTTGAAAAATATTCTGTATTTTTTTCAGAGTCCTCGTGAAATGACAACTGTGCAAAATAATTAAACAAAATATAAATAATTTTTTTTAGTACTGTTCTATTTTGTCTACCGCGCCAAGAAAAATATATAATACTCTTTGATTTATATACTTACACCACACAGAAGACAATCAATGAGGCGCTTCTTGAGTTATTATGAATTTACTTAGTGTGCGTACGGCTGGTAGGAACTAATTAAAGAGGTCGTTTTTGGATTAATTATTATAATTACATGTTAAACATAATTTCAATCATCATCATCACTATTTTCATTTATTAGAACATTGACTGCATCATTTGAAAATATTTTCGACACAATTTCAGCAGGAGATAGATATCTCGCATGAGCTAAATAATACATTACACTTGCGACATGAGCGCAGCGTCCAACTGACCTGTTTCCATTCGGACAATCGCAACAATATCCTCGAATTCCTTCGACACTGTTCGTATTAGGAACATAATCAATGAACAATCGGTAATGTTTACTATTTACATGTCTGGAACGAACATTTAACTTTATGATAGTTGGGGTTCGTTTAACGTAATATACGCGTAAGTTGATTAGTGAAACTAATGTGTTTTATTTTAGGAAAAACCTCAACTTTATTTGTGCACTATCAACAGTGGTAGTGGAGATGCCTGTTGCACCTCAGGAACATATTTGAACCACTTATCCGGTTCACTCATCGATGCCTTTGTCAAAACTGGAATGATACAACGATTAATTCGTTCAACTTGACCATTTGATCGCGGCATGCCCGTCGTCTTACGTATGTGGAAGTGAACGCTGTCCCTTTGTCGGAAATAATGCGTCTTGGATTTCCGAAAATCGTCTGTTGCGTTCCTTATTTCTCCAACACCTCTGCCTTGTTGGTCGTCTTAGTTGGCCAGAGCCAAACACACTTTGTAAATGCGTCTACCACGACAAAAATGTATTTGTACGCTTTGCGTGTCGCCATCATTGGTCCAATGTGATCAATATGAAATGTTTGTAATGGCAAGTCACCCTTGTCGATTGGATTAAAGAATCCCTCACCCTTGCCACGTTTCGTCTCGACCACTATGCATGGCATGGATGTTCTGATGTGTTTCGCCATTTTCTCCTTCAACGATGATACGTAATATCGTTGTCTTATTTTTTCTTCCCTCTTCCTTACGCCGAAACGGCCGTTTTCGTGTATATTTTTGATTATTTCGTCTTCCATGCATTTTGGAACAACCAATAAATCATACTCGTCTTCATGTTTATACAGTACCTCGTTTCTCAAAATGTAGTTGTCATAAAGTTTTGACTTCAGTACTTCGAAAATGTGTTGCAATTCATCGTCGTTTTCCTGCAATGATCCGATTTTTGCAATCAAATCACCCTCTTCCGACACAATCATCACTGTATTCTTGTTTAGCGAATCGAGATGTTTCATTTTTTCACCGCAGCGATGCTCCATCTTAAACGTAAAATCCCACATTTTCTCCACGAAACCAGGAACCTTACGATTAACATCGCGCGTTTCCAACGTCCTGTATTTCTTCAAAATGCTCAAGCAACTTATTTTCTTCTAATTTTCTGACGCGTAATTTTATATCTCCGAAACTGCGGAATTTTTAATTAATGAATGTTTCGAATTTTGCCAATTTAGTTTTAATGACTGTACGTTTCCGCTTCAATGATTCTATTTTCTTCGTTGCTCATGATTTTCGCGACTATTATTGACTTATAAATGTGATATTTGGAAAATTGATGGATTTGTACTGAATTAACGACTTACGTTTGATTTGCTGGAGCAGTAGTTGGGTGATCGTTACCTTCAGTTTCGTATTCTGTCCTTGTAGATTGCTTCCGCTCGTACGCCAAACAAAGACGAATTATTTCGGAGAGCTTCTTCGACACAAGAATTTGGTGTTTTGTAGTTTTACGGTGATTTCCGGCTGCGTCACGATTTCTTCAATTCGATGATTTGTACAGGATTCTGTGATTGATTGTTGCACTGATTTATCGGTTCGAAGGACCATATGTTGTGTTGGATCGACTTTTTTGATGTCTATCAAGAAATAGGAAGATCCACGCGATTAACTTAATAAGCCGCGTATCGTTATGTTTCAGTTGACGATTTGTGGCACTTGGGAGAACTAGATTCAGGTGGTTGTGGAAATATTCAGTAGAGCGATTTTTACAAATTCGAAGTATATTCTTCCACGTCTGCCAGCCAACTGTTGTTGTGTACAAAATTCACTAAAGCTACCCTTAACTACTTCTAAGAACTAAAAATGATAGACCGGAACCCAGTCTACCTGACAACATGCCGACGAATTCCTGAAACGGCTGTACTAGTCGGCGCGTCTTGAACGCTGACAAATGCGCCCAATAAATTTTACAACCTACCTACGATAGAAACTCGGAAACCTGACAATAATATTTGTACGTTTCATTTGAATCTGACGGAAAAAGTAAACAATCTTCAGAATTTCGTTTTAAAATGTTATCTAAGATTCTTTCAATTCGATGGGCTTTATAATACTATTATGAAGAATTTTCAGTCTTGCAAAAGTAATTGCATTTTCGATTATCTAACAGTTGTATGATTATATTTAATGTTAGGGTCATTTGATCTATTAGATTTTTATTTGCAAGTATCCGGGCGTGAGCAACGTCGCTATTATCAACGTAAAGTCAGTAGCCTACTAGGTAAATATTCCGTAGTTGCCACTTCTGCCAGAAAGCCTGATCGCGTTGAACTCCCTGCGCTTGTTTCATGAGGGACGAATCCGGCATCGGATTTATAGATATCTCAGGTCCTATGGCTCGAATTACTAAGTCAAAGGATAGCCACGTATAATATGGTAAATTCCGAAACATATTCGCCACTCTCCTATGGTCCATCGTGGGCTGTAGAAAATTCGACACGCTCAATGTTGGTAACATCATGTTCGATCGTTGACTAAGGCAGCGATATCAATCTGCCTCTGCATGACATTTCTTAGCACCGGCATCTCATTCATCGAATAGTCTATCCACCCTCTAGAACATAACAGGGTAGCACTATCTCCACACACCGTTGCTCGGCAAATCTGCTGTTCAGATCCCTTAGTTGTATCCTACTGATATCTCTATGAATTGATAGACGGAAGCATTTAGATTTATCAGGAGATTTACCGGATACCAGTTTCGATGGATCAGACTTAGCTCTACCCACACCGTCGAATGCGGACAGTAATTATATTTTGGTTCAATGTAAGTTTTAAATAATTGAATGATTTCGTGTTTCACATTATCTCGAGAAATTTGAGCATATATTCGTTTCTTTGTAGGAAATATATTTTCTATTTCTGGTTCTGCTGGGGAATGATGAACAAAATCTATTATCAATTGGTGATCATAAACATTTAAACATTTTTGCGATATGGGTATGCTTAAAATTGGTTCTTCATTACTAGTATGAACAGTAGCGTCATTTTATTCAGGTCAGGATCTAACATTGGATACAAATTAGAAGGACCTGGTATATTTTCTCTCATCTAATAGGACTAAATCGTCCAACGTTGGGAATTCGCTTACGTTTCCAATTAATGATAAATTATCAGATTCTGTTATTTCTTCATTTTCTGGTGAATGGAAGTTTGCTTATGTATTTCAATTCTAGATAAAGCATCTGCGTTTACGTTAAATTTTCCTTTTTTATAAATAATTTCATATTCGTATTCTTCGAGTTTAAGTCTCCAACGAACTAATCTTGAATTGGTTCTTTCAAAGACATTAACCACTGAAGCGGTTTGTGGTCAGTTACATTTTAAATCTTCCAAACAAATAAGGTCTGAAATACATACTTAGTAGCCCAAATTATTGCGAGAAGTTCTTTTCAATAGTACTATAATTTTGTTCACTATTATTTAAAGTTCTTGAAGCATATGCAACAGGCTTATCGCTTCCAATTATTCCTTGAGATAAAATAGCTCCAATTGCAACGTTACTAGCATCTGTAGTAAGAATAAATTCTTAGAAAAATCGGGATATTGTAAAATTGGTTCATTTGTTAATAGTTCTTTACAATGTTCAAAACATCTAATAAAATTCTGTGTATGTTCTATTTTCGCTCCTTTTTCAGGCATGTTGTTAATGGTTTGGTTATTTTAGCAAAATCTCTAATGAATTTTCGATAATAACTAGAAGTCCTAGAAATCCTTAATTTCTTTTGTAGTTTTAGGAATTGGATATTTCTGAATTGCTATTATTTTATCAGGGTTAGGTTTTACACCATCTGTAGTAACGATGTGTCCTAAATAAGCAACTTCCTTTAGGAATTCAGATATATCTAGTTGTATTTTGAAATTAGTTTCGTAATCTTGAAAACTTTTTCTAAATTCACAATATGCTCTTGTAAAGAAGTGGAATAAATTATAATATCGTCTAAATAAACAAGACAAATTTCGTTTTGAAGTCCACGGAGTATATTATCCATGACTCTTTGAAATGTAGCGGGTGCGTTTTTAACCCGAAG
Source organism: Novius pumilus (assembly GCA_020654155.1). Classification (NCBI taxonomy): domain Eukaryota; kingdom Metazoa; phylum Arthropoda; class Insecta; order Coleoptera; family Coccinellidae; genus Novius; species Novius pumilus. The sequence goes on from JAIFOV010000033.1 coordinate 205,360, forward strand.
GGCATTCTGAGGTATTCATAATGCCCGTTTTCTACATTGAAAGCTGTTTTGGAATATCTTCTGGGTTCATCTCAATTTGATGACCACTAGAGGTCTATTGTACTGAAATAATTACATTGGCCAAGTTTGTCAAGAACATCTGTTATATTTGGTAGTGGGTACCTATCATCGATTGTTTTTTGATTAAGATTTCTATAATCAACTACAATACGCCACTTTTTTTCCAGCATCTTGTTTTTTAGGGACTACCCAAATGGGTGACGACTATGGTGAATTCGAAGGTCGAATTATTTTTTGTTTTAATAAGGATTGTATTTGATCTTGAACTTCATTATGTATGAATGGATATCTATATGATCTTGTATGAATTGGAATTTCATCGTTTTTAATTTCATGTTTTATTTGGTTAGTGAATGTAAGAGTTTGATTTTCGTTATGAAAATATCAGAATATCTTTTACATAATTTTATTAAATGAAATTTCTCTTCTTCGTTCATATGGAAGTTCAAGTAATTTTTCAAATTGTAATGTCTGCTTTTGAGGTTGATTTTGTTTCCATATGATACAACTCATAATTTTGTTCAAAAAAAGGAAAATTTAATATTTTCATTCAGATTTATTTCTTGTGATTTATTTGTTTTGTTACGAATTTCCACTGAAACATATCCATTTTTGAGACAGATAGTGATTCAGGTATTTCAATTTTGATACAATTGATGTGGGATTAAAACATCTCCTGTTTTTGTTTTACAGGTAAGTTTTCCATAACACAAGTGTGGGATTCAATTTCTATTTGATTTGTTGTGATACCTGACGGTTGGTAATAAATTGGCATTTACATTCAGGTGTATATAGTTTTGAGTTAGGGAAATCTAATTTTACATTAAGTACAGTGGACCTCGGTAATCCGACAAACAGTTTGCAGAGAAGTGTCGGATTAGCGAATTTGTTTCGGTTTATAGAGTACTGCCGTAGACTCTATAGTCCGAATTTTTTACGAAAGAGTACCTTGTAGTCCGACAGATCCAATGATAAGATTGTGCATGTTATATGTTTTATGTACTCGAAGTAAAAATCATACTTCATTATGTATAAAAGACCATGTCGGATTACAGGGGTGCCGATAAGCCAGGGCCGATTATCGGGGTCCACTGTAGTTTCAAATTATCTAATCCTATTAATCCGTCAAAAATAGGATGAAATGAAGATAGGTTCATGTTACCTTTCTTATTGAATTCTGAAAATATTGGAATTTCTGCCGCGTATTTATGCGTTGATGGTTGCAATACGGTCGTTACGGTAAATGGTTCATAAATTGTGACTGTGGAAAATTTTTTGCAATTATTTCTGGATTTAAAAATGATTTTGTCGAACCTGTGTCGATCAATAGTTTAAGTGGAGGTTTATGAATTTTCAAAACGGTAATTCTTTTTGTCTGATAAATTTAATTCTATTACGTTATTTGGTTTGAGCTTTGAGCAATTTGAAAATTTCGCTCTCCTTCATTTTTTATTATTATTCCTTTGACTTTGGTCTGTGTGGAATAATTCTTCTGATACTCCAGTTAGGTTTTTGACCAGTGCTGCGAAATGATTAAACGGTTTCTTAAATGAGGGGGTGTGTTTCTGGTCGATATGCTCATGGTTGGTTTATATTGTTCTTCCGCTGTTTTCCAAACACTTGGGAATTAGTCGGAAAATGTTGAACAAGTGGATTAGGGTTTCTTAGAATTGAATCGGCTTACTAGGGAATTGCTGATAATTTCTAGTAGCTTGATTATTGTGATTGTGGGAAAGTATTATAATAAGATTGATGTTGATTATTTCTTGGTTGAAAATTTCGGAAAAATTGTTGATTAGTTGGTTTTGAGAAATGATTATTTTGATGATTCCGAGTCATTGATTGACTATGCGGAATGGAAAATTTCTGGTAATATCGAATATTATCCTTCGTTTATAAATTGTAAAGCTTGTGCTAAAGAATCAGGTCTCATAGCTCGAATGGTAGGACCTAAAGGATCTCGTAATCCTGCAAAAATGTTTTCAAAGCTTGTTTAAAGAAAACCATCCGTTGCAAAGGCGGTGAATTTTCGGCTCTTCTTCCAACGATATTTGCCAATAACCTTGGCGTAAGTTGAGGGTGGAAAATCTTCGCATTTCCTAAGTCCCTGAGACAATCCGCAATGTTGCAAGGGGGATGCCTCACTGACTGTAATTGCGTTGAGAGTTTAAAGTCGAGGCACAACCTCGGCTTGCCATTCTTTTCGTCACCACCACGACGGGCTGCAGAAATTGACTGTGATAGACGGATGCGTCCATCCCGTAGAAGTTGTTGAACTTTCGCCCATTGTGAGTCGCCTTTTCGTATCGTTGACCCTGTATGGCCGGGTGAAGGCCACTTTGTCTGATCGATGAGCACGATTCGGTGGGCGAGGCTGCTCGTCTTGGTGGGCATTGTAGTGGCATCCAGGACGTCTCGCGAAGTGATGACAGAGCTCCTGGAACTTCTGCTGTTGCGTCGGTGGAAAGTCGTTGGCGAGCTCAGGCGGAGACATTGGCGGTCACGACGGGTCTCCGACCAGCAGGATATACGACGTTTTTTTCGACGCCGAAATGCACGCATTTACGGTCCAGGTCGATGACAGCGGATTGTTGTGCTAACCATGGCATGCCTAGATGATGGGGACTGTAGTATTGCGGATCACCGCAACCGAACCGACATCTGCAGGCCTCGAGTTCGATTGTTAGGTTTGTGTTTCCGATTAAGTCCAAGGTCCCGAGAGCGTCGTCAGCAGCTGCTGGTAATCGTTCGGCGTCGATGATGTTGGGCTCCAGTATCGACTAGAGCAAGGACGACCTCGGCTCCCCAACGTGATTCGCAGGCGGGGGCTGCTTGGGGAATCGTTGATGGTTGCTGCCAATTTGATGGTCATGTTGTTTTGCGGCCGGCTTAGGGGCTGGTGCCGGCCGCCTACTCGTTTCCGGCCTTGGCTTGCGGATGGGGCAGTCCCGGTGCCAGTGTTGCCCAGGCAGAACCTGCATTGAGGCGGTTCGCGTTTGGTGGTCACATCGGTTGGTACTCTTGGGGCGGAGTTGCTCTTGCTGGCTGCCGGCTTGGTACGCCGAATCGTTCGACCGATGATTCGATGCTCATGGCCAACTCGACCAAATCGGCGATTGTCCTGGGATCATGGGGTCGGATGAACCCAGCCGTTTCGGAGCCAGCAGGTCGAGTATTTTCTCTGTGTGTTGTGCTTCGTGTCGTCCGGGTATAGCCGCTTGCCAACACATATTTGTTCAAGATGAATGCGTCGCTTGGCTCCTCCTCCTGGTCTTCGCGTTCGAATTTTCGCCGAAGATTACGGAGACGGTCAGCTCCCAATTCTCTTAGCAGCAACTGCTGCAACATAAGGAAGTCCATGTCCCCTGCCGCAAAACGTCCCAGGCCTTGGCTGCTTCCATCAATGCAGTCGAGGAATAAGTCTCGGCGATCTTCTTCATCGCACCCCGCTTCGTCCGCATATTTTTTGAATTCTCGAGGAATTTCTCCGGGCATTAAGTCGCGCCCGGAGAACGTCGGCGGACGGCGTCCGATCACTCTTCTGGCTGCATTTGGATCGCAGCTACTGATTGGAGGTCGTCGCTGCTTCGGGCTCGGTTTTCGGTTTAGCCTCACGTCTTCGTTCCCGTCATGGTCGGCGAGTGAAGCTGTATCTGGTTGTTTGGGCGCCACTGCGTTGATTGTGCAGTCCCAGAACTGTTTGGCACCGTTTGGGAGGTGCGCTGAGTGGTAGTCCGGCTGGTCGTAGTGGTTCGTCAGGAATTCTCTTTCAACTGAATTTGGCCCCACGTTGGGCGCCATTGATGCCGTGACTCCGGGTGGTAGATTTTAACTGGGCGGGTCGGTGGCCGCATTCCGTAACTTGGTCGGATTTCGCGTTGACAAGGGGTCCAAGGTGTCGGAGGTCTTAGCGAAAGAAGTAGACGGCGGACTTCAGAGTGGACTGACTCGCTTCTGCAACCGGCCCAATATTTATATTTATGCAAGAACAATAGAGCCATTGTTGGTCCGACCGTCTATTCGGAGGAATGAGCGTACTGCCACGGTATACGTAAGTGCGGTCGCGCGGTGACAGCATCGGAGTTCCATGCCGTGGCAGAAGAACTAATATCCCCTGGCCGAACTTTCAACGGATTTTACAGACGGAGCTGGAACACAAGAAATTGAATCTTGCATACCTGAACCCTTTTTGATGCAGCCTTCGTCGTCGCTTTGAACGTTTTTGAGTCCTCGATTACCGACTCGGACGATGATCCGGCATCAGCTTCTTGGGGAGCAATCTGTTCACTTTCTCGCGTGGATTTTCTGACGAAGGAGTAGATGATTTTGTCTTTGTAGACATGGTTTTGTTGGCTTCTTCGAGTCGAAGCCATGTTCGTAATTCCAGCCTCAGCTGGTTTATTTGGAATTGCAAAGATTCCGGGGTAGGGGTGACATTTCTAGAGAAAACTCCGCCGGAGAAGCCGGGTTCGAGAATTCCTTCATTTCGTCGGCTTTTGAGTGCGTCTTTTCGCACTCAACACTTAACACTCGCGATCTTTTTCCGGTCGCGAGTTCCGGTTCCGAAGAACTGAAAATGCGCTCACGGTCGATCGCGCCTTCGCACACTTCTTTCGCACTATCTGCGTTTCACTCGCGATCTTTTCCGGTTGCATTACCGAGGAATTCAGAATGCTCACGGACGATCAGAAAATCGAACAAATCGAAAAAATTATCGCACTACCAGCTCGATTGAATGCTCGCTCGAGACTGACACACACACGAATACTCGACGACGCCCACGTCATCATGCTACCGACCGCGGCAGCTTATTCTCTGTGAGCCGGAATGACGATGGGCCAATGAGCGGGAAACGCTCGTTGGTGGCTCACAGGGGCGTGGCCGAAATCAGGTTCGGGTACGAACTGTCACGGGATTGCTTGGTAACATTACATTACTGATGCTCTGGACTGGCGATAAATACACATTCAAAAGATATTTTCTCTGAGTGAAACGATGCACAATAGACCTATAAGATCGAAGAGGCATATCTTTATTAATATCGCAGCCTTTGTTGTTAAAATAGGTAGTCCACAACAACAGAAATATAAATAAAAAAAGAAAAAAAATAGCCGCTCGTTATAAAAGTCATGACTCTTAAGTCAGAATTATGTAGATACCAAGAAAAAAATTAAAGGTGTACATTATGTTGATTGTTAACTGCATGATCCTGTATATCATTCTCTGTCAAATGACCTTATTTTTTATATTTTGCCTAGTGTATGGTATGTGATTGATGTTTTCACAGTAAAATATTACATACGACTCGACCTACGACACAGAGCCGGTCTTAGGGCTTTGGTCTATAAAAGATCTGTAAATAATAATAATAATATTGAACATATTGTAAACATGCCATTTAAAGTATAGCGGCAAAAGTCAGATAGGAGCATGACCCAACAGAGTACTCTTATCAATGGCGACATTGTGGAGCAGCGATGGAGAAGGGAAACATGACAGTGCCACTATTTATAATGTAAATACTTCCCAGATTTGCCCTAAATAGACTTCAGTTCAAAACATATAACACTTTAATCATCAGCTGCAATTGCTTTTTAACACGTCTTATGATAGCGTTTCAGACATATAATAGCATAATATTTCATACTCAAAACTCAATCAACATCAGTACCTGAAATGAACTCCCATTTTTGTTTTCTTTGAACGAAAAAGAACCCGTTAAAGTACAGTATCAGTATCAGAATAATAACTTATTAATCATATGAGGCTATCAGCAAAAAGTGGTGTAACCTCAACCTATATTCTTAGGAAATAATTAAGGAATTAAAATTAACTTGAATTGTTTTTGATGTAGTTTATTTTGTGAACATTATTTTAAATGTTTTGATTTTTATTTACTCTAAAACTGTAGAATCTACATAAATTGTGTACTGTTATATTTTCAAATTAATATTTATAGAAAAATGGGTTACACCACTTCTGCATGTATCATATTTTAGCAGTATTTAAAATGATAAATAGGTTACACCATACGAGTGTTACCAGCGGTTCGGGAACCCATGGCAACAATGCAAATTCGTTTTCACCTTCCTTTTAAACGGAAAGGGATGAAAGGAGTTGTGGTACCAAAACCACCGTGGAGCGGTGGTAGATGTCAGGTTGTAAACCAAGGGTTCGCCGGCTTTTTCGCCCAGCGACATACGTTAGGTTTCGGCAACGGAAGGCCCGCAGACTTGCAGGCGAACGGAAGAAAATACGAAAGATCCAGTACGGTTATTCGACGAAGTTTTTGAACGGAAAGCTGGCCAGCGGGCAGCAGCAGACGAAATTCAGGAGCACAGGACACTTACGACAAAGAACGAGGAAAAGAAAACGGTAAAGGATAAGGCGACGTTAATAGTCTAGTAGCTCGATACCGAATGAATATCCTCCCGTGCCGCAGCTCCTTTTATGCCCTAGAGGCCCTTCGTGCAATTTTAGGGTAGTTGAAATACAATTATAGTGAGGAACTCCACCCTGTGGTGGAGTATCGTGCTGAAAATAATGACCTTTTTTGCATGATTCGCTTGGGAACTCCGCCTCTAGAGCTCCGTGCGATCTGTTAATTAATTAATTAGGAGGAATTTGATTTTCCGGGTAACACGAGCACAACTTTTATTAGAAGTAATGAAAACAGTACAGAGTTAAAATTATTCTTCATCTGTCTCATCATAATACACTTCATCCTTGACTCTGCTAGAACAATTAAGGCTATTATAGAAATTATGATGAACTGGTGGGATGAACTGTAACAATTCAAGAATTTTTTTCTTTTTTTCAGCGATATTCGGTTTTTTCAAAGCATCTAGCTTCTGTATTATTGCTTTTGACTGTCTTTTTTTCACACTGACTTCTTCAAATGAAACTACTTCATTATTGGAATATTTGAAAAAAATTGAAAATGGATGACTTTATGAAATTTCAGCCACTGAATTTTCAACCACTCCCATGTTATATACGGTTGTATACCGTTATATTACGGTAGCGTGATTTCGATCGGCGAAAAAATGTGCGTCGCACGAATCGATGTAGAGAGGTTAGCGGGCCGAATTTTAGGATAGGGGTTGATTTTTGTAACGATCGGTAGATCTTGACATTCTTTTGAACGAGTTCGAAAAGGGACGTGATCGGTCTGTCCGTTATCGATTTATCGGCGGTCGCGCGTTTTTTTTTTCGAGAATTTTTTGTGACATTCGTCGGGGGACTAGGAGATCGGAAGGGGGCTCGGACGGTCCGCGAAGAATGGTATTTTATCGTGGGTATTTTTCCTTGCTCTCGAACCCGATACTTAATACGATTTTTTTGCGAAAACCGAAAATCGCGAGATACGTTTTCGAAAAGGGCAAAGATAGTTCTTTATTTTTGTCTGCCATTCGATTCTGCAGCTCCCTCCCTTCTTGGAGTAAAAAATTCGTAAAGTCGAAATTTTCCGTTTTTTGCTCATATCTCGGAGGCGGTACGTCGAACGACGCGACGATCTTCTAAAGATGTTCTTCAATTATTGCGAGCAATCTTTCGCTAGAAGGTTCCGAAACTGTAGGACCTATCGTAAGAGAAATAGAAAAAGTAGGGTGCCGCGAATCGATTTTCGTCCGGTAAAGCTAACTCCTAAATAATTTGGGATGCCTGTTTCGAATAGACAATTAATACGGCTTTTTTCTTCTCGAGACGTCGCGGACGTAGAATCTACCGATTCTCCGCAAAAATTCCAAAACTAAACCGTCCGCTCCAAAACGTTTCTTTCAGTAATATCTCCTTTATTGCGTCACGTATCGAATTATCGCTCACACGAAAATATTCGAAAAAATTAGCCACGAATCGTCCGAGAAACGTAAGGTCGTAGGAATAGCCGTTTTCGAGGAAAACGGCAGAAAATTTCGAAAATTCGAAAAATTCCTCTTGTGTGCCGAAGGTATACGATTGCGCTCCGAAAGTTCCGAACGGACGCGTTGACAGACGTGAATTAAAGGAGCCGGTCTGGCCTTTGCAATGCAAATATCGATGTACCTATCGAACGAACTGAATAAAACTATAAATTCCGAAGATTCGCCTACCGATCCTGTCCGGATGGAGTCTCGTCATTATTTCAAATTCGTTTAATTCGCAATGAGTTTGTTTTAATCCTCAAATTGACACTTTATTTACGCCTTATGGTAGCCGTGGTGTTCGAGTAGTAGAATACATAGTGAGTGATCTCAGGCTCGAAACCGCGACGGTGAAAAGTTTTTTCATCGACGTAACAGTTTTTAATTATCTCCGATGGAAAAAATAAATGCTACGTTATTATTATTATTAAAGCCATCTGTATGTATTCAATGTTTTAACGGGAAATCCTTGGTTACAAAGAAGTTTATCGTTATGAAAGGAAAGAACGAGAAATCGATTATCTGCTCCGTCTATTTCTTCTGTCTATGGTAAAGTAACATAATCTCGACGATTTATTTCAATCATCTTCGGTTGTTTATAGTTTCCAGAGTTGTTTCTTTCATTGAAATGGAACAAATAATGTAAGGTGCAAATCTGAAATTGAATATTGGAAAGATGCCTAGATATAAAAAGATGGAATGGTATTCACCTTCAACAAATTTTGCTCGCCCACTATTGGGAACGAATTTTTCACATCACCAACAATAAGGTGTAAACGACAAAAAGCAGATAAGATTGTAAAGTTGAACTACAAAGTGAAATACTATGATATCCACTTGTGAAAAAAGTACGCAAAACAACAACATTGTGGAAACTGTAATAACATTTTGGTAAATTTAAAATTCTTCAATAATTCATAACATATATGACATTTATTCCATTTCAGAATAACTGTTCACAGTGAGTTCATGAAATTAAAACACCTAAACAAAAGGAGAAAACGAGTTAATAAAAAATAAAACATGAAGACACACAAATACGTTATTTTCCAGTTATGTATTTCATACATTTATCCAGTTATTTACAACCGTATATCATTGCTGTGGTTTTAGCACAGCCAAGATGACAAAAGAAAATGACTCTCAAAATAGAAATTTACAACTATTCGATTCCATTTATAAAAATGAAAACTAGTATTGCATGTAGAAAAACAGAGCAGAAAACAATAATTTTCTATTTGATAGAGTGTCAATATCGATTGAAAAGATTGAATCCCCAAAAAATATAGTTCGTAGCATACTAAATAAATGAAACAGAATATACTTTTAATATAAATTGTACTTGAGAACTAATTGAAATTTCGAAACGCTTCTTCGATTAAAACATCAGATATCATATCCACACCATACTTTACAACCGGTATATCGTCGCTGTGGTTTCAGCACAGCCAAAATGATGACAACGAAAAGATTCATAAAATTTAAAATTAATTTGCAAGTTATCGGTTCCTTTCATAAGAAAAAATTGATTGATATAGGAAGCAAAATACATATCTTCCACCACACCCACCTCCCATGTCCACACTTTACAAACGTATATCATAGCTGTCGTTTCAGCACAGCCACACAGTTTGTTTGTCACTTTAACTAATGAGAACAATAATGCATTCTGAGTGTCAAAATTTGCCAATGCGTAGAAGCTTTTGAATATTTCAAGATGACGTTCCTCATTTAATTTTTGGTGGAATTTTTAGTACATGGACACTCACTTGTTTTGGGTGTCTTTCCAGGAATTATGTTCTTTTTGTGGTTTTCATATTGTTCTCAGGCTTTTGCACACTCTTTCTTCTTTTGAGAATATGAGTTTCATCTGCAGTTTCAGCTGCTGACGTGCTTGTATTTTGAAAATCTCCTGTTAAAATAGAAGTACTTGGAAGAGTCAAAATTGAATGGTGAGTAACACCATATTTTAACTAACCTGACGTGGTATCATCGTTTTCATCCATGGTTTACCCGAATTTTCGTTTGATTAGCTATAATTTTGGAATAAGTTAACGATTTTGAACCGTACTGAAAGAAACTGTGGGTTACACCACTCTTGCTCTATAGTTTTGTTTCAATATGCTCCGTGCAAAAACAACGTTTACAGAGTCATCTGTTGACAGGCAGAAAAAGGTCGCTTACGTCACTATTGTATTGAAAGATTATATTGTAACGAATGTATTTTACACCAAAACCGTACTAAAAAAAAACTGTGGGTTACACCACTTTTGCGCTGATAGCCTCATATCATACCTGGAAATATCTTTGGAAATCTAAAAATATTTTTCCACGATTTTCCTGATTTGAACAACTCGTCATCGCACATAATAGTATATTTCATAACGAGTGCGGAAAGTCGATGATTTCATGCAATTTCAGGCGAAGCGAAGCGGAGCCGAGTGAGGCTAGACATGAGCAATGAAATCTGACTTTCCACGAGTAATGACGACATTTTTCAGGCGACCATAAAAATGGCATTATACGATAATTACTTTGAGAACACACAATGAACGTTTCGACCCAAGCAGAACTGAATAATTCAATCTTCTGCTTCTAGATGGCGGTATAGAGAAAATAATACATAACTTTATTTGTTTATGTTATTTCGTACCTTCCTTTCATATTTGTCAGCAATAATTCCACGAGTTTAATATTTCTGGAGGATATTTTTCACTTTGCATGTTATAAACGCGAATCGAATCAAGTTAAGCTCTTCGTTAATGATACGATATGTTCTGGTAATTCATTAGCCTTATCAATATTCAATGGGATATACGAACTAAACTTTTCATTCACTTCTAGCTACTTGGCGTGGTTTCATTTCGATGTCACCACTTTCCCGCACGGATCAAACTGGTTTTACCCGTGCGGGAATAACGTTCCCGCACAGTTGCATGTAATTATCAACTTTCTTCGACAGGTAGGGGTGGCGATATATACCACTTTCTGACGTGGTCGCCTGAAAAATATGTTTTATCTTGCTGCTAGGTTAGGTGCCATATTAATATGAAATATAAAGCTTTAAAAATCAATATTTAATGAAAATTGTTGGAAAAGGTATAGCGAGGTAAGGAGGACCACGGTCTATGACGGAATTATCATTTGTACTGGTATTGGTACTAGAATACGAAATGTAAGGTCGTTGACCCTTGACCTTGAGCTGTCTGAGATATTCGAGAAAGTTCGTACGCGCGCCGATTTTTTTCAAAATTTTTTTTTCGAAAAACTATGAAAGCTGGAAGGATGGGGCCTATTACGTATAATGAGTGATAATTTGAAAAATATTCTGTATTTTTTTCAGAGTCCTCGTGAAATGACAACTGTGCAAAATAATTAAACAAAATATAAATAATTTTTTTTAGTACTGTTCTATTTTGTCTACCGCGCCAAGAAAAATATATAATACTCTTTGATTTATATACTTACACCACACAGAAGACAATCAATGAGGCGCTTCTTGAGTTATTATGAATTTACTTAGTGTGCGTACGGCTGGTAGGAACTAATTAAAGAGGTCGTTTTTGGATTAATTATTATAATTACATGTTAAACATAATTTCAATCATCATCATCACTATTTTCATTTATTAGAACATTGACTGCATCATTTGAAAATATTTTCGACACAATTTCAGCAGGAGATAGATATCTCGCATGAGCTAAATAATACATTACACTTGCGACATGAGCGCAGCGTCCAACTGACCTGTTTCCATTCGGACAATCGCAACAATATCCTCGAATTCCTTCGACACTGTTCGTATTAGGAACATAATCAATGAACAATCGGTAATGTTTACTATTTACATGTCTGGAACGAACATTTAACTTTATGATAGTTGGGGTTCGTTTAACGTAATATACGCGTAAGTTGATTAGTGAAACTAATGTGTTTTATTTTAGGAAAAACCTCAACTTTATTTGTGCACTATCAACAGTGGTAGTGGAGATGCCTGTTGCACCTCAGGAACATATTTGAACCACTTATCCGGTTCACTCATCGATGCCTTTGTCAAAACTGGAATGATACAACGATTAATAGCAATTCTAAATGATGATGATTTAATTGAGATAAATCCCAAAAACGTCATAATTCATAGCGATATTACAATAAGGAAACCAAATGAAAATAAAGAGGAACAAGAAACAGATGATACAATTCATAGCAATGTTGAAAACCCTATTTTGGAATTACCTTATACTGAACGGAGTTTAAATTCCTCCACACTACAAATAATATTCAAAGCAGCTAAAAACTATAATGTTGTAAAAATTAAATTATTTGGAGATAAAATAAGATTACGAGTTTCATTAAATGATTTAAATCAAGATTTATTTAAATTCATTAAAGAATATGTGCAGCCAGAAAAGCAATATACAATTTATTTCGCATCACCGGAATTAGAAGAACCAATAATTAGAATTCTACAAGATAAATTTGAAAGTCGAACAATAAAATTTAAAATCTCTAGAATTTTGCTAGAAGACGTTGAAGAAAAAGAAGAACAATTACTAAGAATTAAACAATATCATGGAACTAAAACTATGTCGACGTTTCGAACCATCACTGGATCTTCCTCGGGACTCTAGATTACAATTTGGATCATTGATAATGCCGCACAAGAATCAAACAAGTCTTACCGAATAGTGTAATCCACTCGAATAAAAAACTTGTGAATCCTGAACGATAAAACCGCAATAATCTCATTCAATTAATTTAAAACACCAAGTACGTCAAAGTAACCGCACTAGTCATCAAAAACTACAACAAATGGCCGACAAGAAGGAGATATCATAAAATAATAAACCGCCAGGAAAACGACAAATGTCAATGTCGATTAAAATCATACGAAACTTATCGGAATCACTGGCTACCTGGGTCAGCCGAAAAACGCGAACCTGCTGTATGCGTCCGATTCAATATCAAATATGCATAAATATTACTTATTTTCTCTACATCTCTTCGATGGTTAACTGCAACTGGAGAACGTTTGATGTGAAACATTTCCAAAACAATCGCTTGTATACATTTTTTCAAAATCTAGAATCCTGACAGAATCGAAATCAAATAGATGACCAGTCCGAAAACAATGGTCAGCCGCAGCACATACATTCCTCGATCTCTTTATATCACTCTTATGTTGGACTAATCGTTTCTTTAATTGTTGCGACCTCTGACCGATATATTCACCATCACAAGACCCACACGGAATACTATAAACAACTCCACTATATTTGTTCTTATCTAGTTTATCCTTCACCGATGAAAAGATCTTACCCACCTGAACTCATTCCTACACGCAATCTTGATCCTATCATCCTTCAAGATCTTGATCAACTTATTGGACACTGACGGAATCCACGGTAGCGACGCATACAATCGAACAGCATTGAGATCATTCCCCTCATGACGGTTCCCTTGTGGGATATCCCTGATAGGCACCTCCACATCCCAGGAAGCAGAACTATTATAAATTAATCTTGACAACAACGACCTAGGATAACCATTTTCCAACATGAGTTCAAATAGCAACTTCAAATTTTTGTTATGAAATGACTCGTGTGAAATCCTCCGAATCCGATCCCTCAAGCCAATGATGAGATTGCTCTTCTGTCTCATTGGATGAGCTGAATGAAAATTCATGTAACGACCAGAACTCATCGGTTTACGGTACCAATCCACTATCAATTGGTTCTCCGGGGTTCTTATTATTTTCATATCCAAGAATGGAACGGATCTATCGACTTCTATTTCCATTGTAAACTTGATAAATCGATTCTGTGAATTGAATTCTTCCAACACAAAATCAACCTGGTCCGCTGGAACGCAACACACAATGTCATCCACATATTTTTTTATGAACGGAATATTAAAAGGTAATTTTTCCAATATTCTATCTAAAACATAATCCATCACCAGTCTAGCTATTATAGGACTCAGGGGCGACCCCATCGGGGATCCGAAGACCTGACTGAACAATTTTCCATCAAACACAAAATAATTGGAAGAGAATAAAAATCTGAGAATTGCCATAAATTGATCTTTTGGCATATTCGTAACACGTGAAATACAATCCCATCTGTGATCTAGAACTTCAACCGCCAGATCTATAGGGACGTTGCTAAACAACGATATAACGTCAAGCTAATCAAAACATATTCTGGTGGAATCGCCAAATTATTAACAATCGAAGACAGATGGAAACTATCCTAACGAAAAATCTATCATCATCATTATTTACTGAAAGGGACAACAATGATGCCATAAATGATGACAAACCGTACGTGGGAGTATTCATACATGATATGATCGGTCTCAACGATAATTCCGGCTTATGAACTTTTGGAAGACCGTAGAAAAATGCGGAAATACCATTGTAATTAAACAATTTCTTTCCTTGTTCTGCGGATATGCAATTCAGTCTGATCAGATCCTTAACCAAAGAGTTATTCTTGTTTTGTATTGAGATAGTGGGATCCCTGCTGAGTAACCGATAGTACTGCGTATCATTCAAAATACTATAAGATAGTTGAACATATCGATCTCGGTCCATCGTCACCGTGACGTTGCCCTTATCAGATTGTAGAACGAGTGAGTCCGGATGCGATTTAAGAAACCGCTTGCAAAAATAGTACTCCTTCGAAGAATGTTAGTTGTGCCCGACTGACTGTTTACAAAATTTGTGATTACATTAGTGGACAACGACCGAATTACATTGATCTGGTCCATATTAGATGAATCTTTAAGCTTTATGACATATTCAACATCCGCCAAGAGTCTTTGTACAGACAATTCATTTTTAGTAACATTAATTGAAAATTTTGGGCCAAGCGACAAAAACTTTCCACTCTTGTCGGAATCTGAATAGAACTAACATTACGAAACCATTTTTGTCTACCGACGACCCCAGACAATTGACTATCTTTTAAATTTCTGAGTTTTTTATATTCTGGCATTTCCTATTATTAAACGCTCTCTTATATCGTACATTTTGATTTCTTAAAAATTACGCAGAACATCACCAGTAAAACCTCTGCCAGCAACCTACACAACTCAGATAAACGTTTCTCAAAACTAACTATGTTATTATTTGTGACTCTAATTTCAAACGATAAGGTCTGATGGATCACCCTCTCTCATCCGTTCAACCATAGTTGACGATCTTGAATCCGATATCGAAGCTACCCATTGCCTCAAATTATCCGATATATGTTTTGGCTTCAAATCCTGTCTCTTGCATTCCAAGAGAAAAATTCTGCAGTTCCTCAATGACGACAGCTTGATGTTAATCGATGCCCAGTTCTTCAGGCATTTCACAGCATCCAATCCAAATTGCTCTCTAATCTCAGCATAAAACCCCATGTTATATTACAAGAACAAATTAATTAATTCCACTTATGTTGTATGAACGAATTTCCTTTGATAACGGGCGTGTGGATAATAAATCACAAATCAGGTGGTGAACATTTATTCTTTGTCGACGTTTCGAACCATCACTGGATCTTCCTCGGGACTCTAGATTACAATTTGGATCATTGATAATGCCGCACAAGAATCAAACAAGTCTTACCGAATAGTGTAATCCACTCGAATAAAAAACTTGTGAATCCTGAACGATAAAACCGCAATAATCTCATTCAATTAATTTAAAACACCAAGTACGTCAAAGTAACCGCACTAGTCATCAAAAACTACAACAAATGGCCGACAAGAAGGAGATATCATAAAATAATAAACCGCCAGGAAAACGACAAATGTCAATGTCGATTAAAATCATACGAAACTTATCGGAATCACTGGCTACCTGGGTCAGCCGAAAAACGCGAACCTGCTGTATGCGTCCGATTCAATATCAAATATGCATAAATATTACTTATTTTCTCTACATCTCTTCGATGGTTAACTGCAACTGGAGAACGTTTGATGTGAAACATTTCCAAAAACAATCGCTTGTATACATTTTTTTCAAAATCTAGAATCCTGACAGAATCGAAATCAAATAGATGACCAGTCCGAAAACAATGGTCAGCCGCAGCACATACATTCCTCGATCTCTTTATATCACTCTTATGTTGGACTAATCGTTTCTTTAATTGTTGCGACGTCTGACCGATATATTCACCATCACAAGACCCACACGGAATACTATAAACAACTCCACTATATTTGTTCTTATCTAGTTTATCCTTCACCGATGAAAAGATCTTACCCACCCTGAACTCATTCCTACACGCAATCTTGATCCTATCATCCTTCAAGATCTTGATCAACTTATTGGACACTGACGGAATCCACGGTAGCGACGCATACAATCGAACAGCATTGAGATCATTCCCTTCATGACGGTTCCCTTGTGGGATATCCTGATAGGCACCTCCACATCCCAGGAAGCAGAACTATTATAAATTAATCTTGACAACAACGACCTAGGATAACCATTTTCCAACATGAGTTCAAATAGCAACTTCAAATTTTTGTTATGAAATGACTCGTGTGAAATCCTCCGAATCCGATCCCTCAAGCCAATGATGAGATTGCTCTTCTGTCTCATTGGATGAGCTGAATGAAAATTCATGTAACGACCAGAACTCATCGGTTTACGGTACCAATCCACTATCAATTGGTTCTCCGGGGTTCTTATTATTTTCATATCCAAGAATGGAACGGATCTATCGACTTCTATTTCCATTGTAAACTTGATAAATCGATTCTGTGAATTGAATTCTTCCAACACAAAATCAACCTGGTCCGCTGGAACGCAACACACAATGTCATCCACATATTTTTTTATGAACGGAATATTAAAAGGTAATTTTTCCAATATTCTATCTAAAACATAATCCATCACCAGTCTAGCTATTATAGGACTCAGGGGCGACCCCATCGGGGATCCGAAGACCTGACTGAACAATTTTCCATCAAACACAAAATAATTGGAAGAGAATAAAATCTGAGAATTGCCATAAATTGATCTTTTGGCATATTCGTAACACGTGAAATACAATCCCATCTGTGATCTAGAACTTCAACCGCCAGATCTATAGGGACGTTGCTAAACAACGATATAACGTCCAAGCTAATCAAAACATATTCTGGTGGAATCGCCAAATTATTAACAATCGAAGACAGATGGAAACTATCCCTAACGAAAAATCTATCATCATCATTATTTACTGAAAGGGACAACAATGATGCCATAAATGATGACAAACCGTACGTGGGAGTATTCATACATGATATGATCGGTCTCAACGATAATTCCGGCTTATGAACTTTTGGAAGACCGTAGAAAAATGCGGGAATACCATTGTAATTAAACAATTTCTTTCCTTGTTCTGCGGATATGCAATTCAGTCTGATCAGATCCTTAACCAAAGAGTTATTCTTGTTTTGTATTGAGATAGTGGGATCCCTGCTGAGTAACCGATAGTACTGCGTATCATTCAAAATACTATAAGATAGTTGAACATATCGATCTCGGTCCATCGTCACCGTGACGTTGCCCTTATCAGATTGTAGAACGAGTAAGTCCGGATGCGATTTAAGAAACCGCTTGCAAAAATAGTACTCCCTTCGAAGAATGTTAGTTGTGCCCGACTGACTGTTTACAAAATTTGTGATTACATTAGTGGACAACGACCGAATTACATTGATCTGGTCCATATTAGATGAATCTTTAAGCTTTATGACATATTCAACATCCGCCAAGAGTCTTTGTACAGACAATTCATTTTTAGTAACATTAATTGAAAATTTTGGGCCAAGCGACAAAAAACTTTCCACTCTTGTCGGAATCTGAATAGAACTAACATTACGAAACCATTTTTGTCTACCGACGACCCCAGACAATTGACTATCTTTTAAATTTCTGAGTTTTTTCATATTCTGGCATTTCCTATTATTAAACGCTCTCTTATATCGTACATTTTGATTTCTTAAAAAATTACGCAGAACATCACCCGGTAAAACCTCTGCCAGCAACCTACACAACTCAGATAAACGTTTCTCAAAACTAACTATGTTATTATTTGTGACTCTAATTTCAAACGATAAGGTCTGATGGATCACCTCTCTCTCATCCGTTCAACCATAGTTGACGATCTTGAATCCGATATCGAAGCTACCCATTGCCTCAAATTATCCGATATATGTTTTGGCTTCAAATCCTGTCTCTTGCATTCCAAGAGAAAAATTCTGCGGTTCCTCAATGACGACAGCTTGATGTTAATCGATGCCCAGTTCTTCAGGCATTTCACAGCATCCAATCCAAATTGCTCTCTAATCTCAGCATAAAACCCCATGTTATATTACAAGAACAAATTAATTAATTCCACTTATGTTGTATGAACGAATTTCCTTTGATAACGGGCGTGTGGATAATAAATCACAAATCAGGTGGTGAACATTTATTCTTTGTCGACGTTTCGAACCATCACTGGATCTTCCTCGGGACTCTAGATTACAATTTGGATCATTGATAATGCCGCACAAGAATCAAACAAGTCTTACCGAATAGTGTAATCCACTCGAATAAAAAACTTGTGAATCCTGAACGATAAAACCGCAATAATCTCATTCAATTAATTTAAAACACCAAGTACGTCAAAGTAACCGCACTAGTCATCAAAAACTACAACAAATGGCCGACAAGAAGGAGATATCATAAAATAATAAACCGCCAGGAAAACGACAAATGTCAATGTCGATTAAAATCATACGAAACTTATCGGAATCACTGGCTACCTGGGTCAGCCGAAAAACGCGAACCTGCTGTATGCGTCCGATTCAATATCAAATATGCATAAATATTACTTATTTTCTCTACATCTCTTCGATGGTTAACTGCAACTGGAGAACGTTTGATGTGAAACATTTCCAAAACAATCGCTTGTATACATTTTTTCAAAATCTAGAATCCTGACAGAATCGAAATCAAATAGATGACCAGTCCGAAAACAATGGTCAGCCGCAGCACATACATTCCTCGATCTCTTTATATCACTCTTATGTTGGACTAATCGTTTCTTTAATTGTTGCGACGTCTGACCGATATATTCACCATCACAAGACCCACACGGAATACTATAAACAACTCCACTATATTTGTTCTTATCTAGTTTATCCTTCACCGATGAAAAGATCTTACCCACCCTGAACTCATTCCTACACGCAATCTTGATCCTATCATCCTTCAAGATCTTGATCAACTTATTGGACACTGACGGAATCCACGGTAGCGACGCATACAATCGAACAGCATTGAGATCATTCCCTTCATGACGGTTCCCTTGTGGGATATCCCTGATAGGCACCTCCACATCCCAGGAAGCAGAACTATTATAAATTAATCTTGACAACAACGACCTAGGATAACCATTTTCCAACATGAGTTCAAATAGCAACTTCAAATTTTTGTTATGAAATGACTCGTGTGAAATCCTCCGAATCCGATCCCTCAAGCCAATGATGAGATTGCTCTTCTGTCTCATTGGATGAGCTGAATGAAAATTCATGTAACGACCAGAACTCATCGGTTTACGGTACCAATCCACTATCAATTGGTTCTCCGGGGTTCTTATTATTTTCATATCCAAGAATGGAACGGATCTATCGACTTCTATTTCCATTGTAAACTTGATAAATCGATTCTGTGAATTGAATTCTTCCAACACAAAATCAACCTGGTCCGCTGGAACGCAACACACAATGTCATCCACATATTTTTTTATGAACGGAATATTAAAAGGTAATTTTTCCAATATTCTATCTAAAACATAATCCATCACCAGTCTAGCTATTATAGGACTCAGGGCGACCCATCGGGGATCCGAAGACCTGACTGAACAATTTTCCATCAAACACAAAATAATTGGAAGAGAATAAAAATCTGAGAATTGCCATAAATTGATCTTTTGGCATATTCGTAACACGTGAAATACAATCCCATCTGTGATCTAGAACTTCAACCGCCAGATCTATAGGACGTTGCTAAACAACGATATAACGTCCAAGCTAATCAAAACATATTCTGGTGGAATCGCCAAATTATTAACAATCGAAGACAGATGGAAACTATCCTAACGAAAAATCTATCATCATCATTATTTACTGAAAGGGACAACAATGATGCCATAAATGATGACAAACCGTACGTGGGAGTATTCATACATGATATGATCGGTCTCAACGATAATTCCGGCTTATGAACTTTTGGAAGACCGTAGAAAAATGCGGGAATACCATTGTAATTAAACAATTTCTTTCCTTGTTCTGCGGATATGCAATTCAGTCTGATCAGATCCTTAACCAAAGAGTTATTCTTGTTTTGTATTGAGATAGTGGGATCCCTGCTGAGTAACCGATAGTACTGCGTATCATTCAAAATACTATAAGATAGTTGAACATATCGATCTCGGTCCATCGTCACCGTGACGTTGCCCTTATCAGATTGTAGAACGAGTGAGTCCGGATGCGATTTAAGAAACCGCTTGCAAAAATAGTACTCCTTCGAAGAATGTTAGTTGTGCCCGACTGACTGTTTACAAAATTTGTGATTACATTAGTGGACAACGACCGAATTACATTGATCTGGTCCATATTAGATGAATCTTTAAGCTTTATGACATATTCAACATCCGCCAAGAGTCTTTGTACAGACAATTCATTTTTAGTAACATTAATTGAAAATTTTGGGCCAAGCGACAAAAAACTTTCCACTCTTGTCGGAATCTGAATAGAACTAACATTACGAAACCATTTTTGTCTACCGACGACCCCAGACAATTGACTATCTTTTAAATTTCTGAGTTTTTTCATATTCTGGCATTTCCTATTATTAAACGCTCTCTTATATCGTACATTTTGATTTCTTAAAAAATTACGCAGAACATCACCCGGTAAAACCTCTGCCAGCAACCTACACAACTCAGATAAACGTTTCTCAAAACTAACTATGTTATTATTTGTGACTCTAATTTCAAACGATAAGGTCTGATGGATCACCCTCTCTCTCATCCGTTCAACCATAGTTGACGATCTTGAATCCGATATCGAAGCTACCCATTGCCTCAAATTATCCGATATATGTTTTGGCTTCAAATCCTGTCTCTTGCATTCCAAGAGAAAAATTCTGCGGTTCCTCAATGACGACAGCTTGATGTTAATCGATGCCCAGTTCTTCAGGCATTTCACAGCATCCAATCCAAATTGCTCTCTAATCTCAGCATAAAACCCCATGTTATATTACAAGAACAAATTAATTAATTCCACTTATGTTGTATGAACGAATTTCCTTTGATAACGGGCGTGTGGATAATAAATCACAAATCAGGTGGTGAACATTTATTCTTTGTCGACGTTTCGAACCATCACTGGATCTTCCTCGGGACTCTAGATTACAATTTGGATCATTGATAATGCCGCACAAGAATCAAACAAGTCTTACCGAATAGTGTAATCCACTCGAATAAAAAAACTTGTGAATCCTGAACGATAAAACCGCAATAATCTCATTCAATTAATTTAAAACACCAAGTACGTCAAAGTAACCGCACTAGTCATCAAAAACTACAACAAATGGCCGACAAGAAGGAGATATCATAAAATAATAAACCGCCAGGAAAACGACAAATGTCAATGTCGATTAAAATCATACGAAACTTATCGGAATCACTGGCTACCTGGGTCAGCCGAAAAACGCGAACCTGCTGTATGCGTCCGATTCAATATCAAATATGCATAAATATTACTTATTTTCTCTACATCTCTTCGATGGTTAACTGCAACTGGAGAACGTTTGATGTGAAACATTTCCAAAACAATCGCTTGTATACATTTTTTCAAAATCTAGAATCCTGACAGAATCGAAATCAAATAGATGACCAGTCCGAAAACAATGGTCAGCCGCAGCACATACATTCCTCGATCTCTTTATATCACTCTTATGTTGGACTAATCGTTTCTTTAATTGTTGCGACGTCTGACCGATATATTCACCATCACAAGACCCACACGGAATACTATAAACAACTCCACTATATTTGTTCTTATCTAGTTTATCCTTCACCGATGAAAAGATCTTACCCACCCTGAACTCATTCCTACACGCAATCTTGATCCTATCATCCTTCAAGATCTTGATCAACTTATTGGACACTGACGGAATCCACGGTAGCGACGCATACAATCGAACAGCATTGAGATCATTCCCTTCATGACGGTTCCCTTGTGGGATATCCCTGATAGGCACCTCCACATCCCAGGAAGCAGAACTATTATAAATTAATCTTGACAACAACGACCTAGGATAACCATTTTCCAACATGAGTTCAAATAGCAACTTCAAATTTTTGTTATGAAATGACTCGTGTGAAATCCTCCGAATCCGATCCCTCAAGCCAATGATGAGATTGCTCTTCTGTCTCATTGGATGAGCTGAATGAAAATTCATGTAACGACCAGAACTCATCGGTTTACGGTACCAATCCACTATCAATTGGTTCTCCGGGGTTCTTATTATTTTCATATCCAAGAATGGAACGGATCTATCGACTTCTATTTCCATTGTAAACTTGATAAATCGATTCTGTGAATTGAATTCTTCCAACACAAAATCAACCTGGTCCGCTGGAACGCAACACACAATGTCATCCACATATTTTTTTATGAACGGAATATTAAAAGGTAATTTTTCCAATATTCTATCTAAAACATAATCCATCACCAGTCTAGCTATTATAGGACTCAGGGCGACCCATCGGGGATCCGAAGACCTGACTGAACAATTTTCCATCAAACACAAAATAATTGGAAGAGAATAAAAATCTGAGAATTGCCATAAATTGATCTTTTGGCATATTCGTAACACGTGAAATACAATCCCATCTGTGATCTAGAACTTCAACCGCCAGATCTATAGGGACGTTGCTAAACAACGATATAACGTCCAAGCTAATCAAAACATATTCTGGTGGAATCGCCAAATTATTAACAATCGAAGACAGATGGAAACTATCCCTAACGAAAAATCTATCATCATCATTATTTACTGAAAGGGACAACAATGATGCCATAAATGATGACAAACCGTACGTGGGAGTATTCATACATGATATGATCGGTCTCAACGATAATTCCGGCTTATGAACTTTTGGAAGACCGTAGAAAAATGCGGGAATACCATTGTAATTAAACAATTTCTTTCCTTGTTCTGCGGATATGCAATTCAGTCTGATCAGATCCTTAACCAAAGAGTTATTCTTGTTTTGTATTGAGATAGTGGGATCCTGCTGAGTAACCGATAGTACTGCGTATCATTCAAAATACTATAAGATAGTTGAACATATCGATCTCGGTCCATCGTCACCGTGACGTTGCCCTTATCAGATTGTAGAACGAGTGAGTCCGGATGCGATTTAAGAAACCGCTTGCAAAAATAGTACTCCCTTCGAAGAATGTTAGTTGTGCCCGACTGACTGTTTACAAAATTTGTGATTACATTAGTGGACAACGACCGAATTACATTGATCTGGTCCATATTAGATGAATCTTTAAGCTTTATGACATATTCAACATCCGCCAAGAGTCTTTGTACAGACAATTCATTTTTAGTAACATTAATTGAAAATTTTGGGCCAAGCGACAAAAAACTTTCCACTCTTGTCGGAATCTGAATAGAACTAACATTACGAAACCATTTTTGTCTACCGACGACCCCAGACAATTGACTATCTTTTAAATTTCTGAGTTTTTTTATATTCTGGCATTTCCTATTATTAAACGCTCTCTTATATCGTACATTTTGATTTCTTAAAAAATTACGCAGAACATCACCCGGTAAAACCTCTGCCAGCAACCTACACAACTCAGATAAACGTTTCTCAAAACTAACTATGTTATTATTTGTGACTCTAATTTCAAACGATAAGGTCTGATGGATCACCCTCTCTCTCATCCGTTCAACCATAGTTGACGATCTTGAATCCGATATCGAAGCTACCCATTGCCTCAAATTATCCGATATATGTTTTGGCTTCAAATCCTGTCTCTTGCATTCCAAGAGAAAAATTCTGCGGTTCCTCAATGACGACAGCTTGATGTTAATCGATGCCCAGTTCTTCAGGCATTTCACAGCATCAATCCAAATTGCTCTCTAATCTCAGCATAAAACCCCATGTTATATTACAAGAACAAATTAATTAATTCCACTTATGTTGTATGAACGAATTTCCTTTGATAACGGGCGTGTGGATAATAAATCACAAATCAGGTGGTGAACATTTATTCTTTGTCGACGTTTCGAACCATCACTGGATCTTCCTCGGACTCTAGATTACAATTTGGATCATTGATAATGCCGCACAAGAATCAAACAAGTCTTACCGAATAGTGTAATCCACTCGAATAAAAAACTTGTGAATCCTGAACGATAAAACCGCAATAATCTCATTCAATTAATTTAAAACACCAAGTACGTCAAAGTAACCGCACTAGTCATCAAAAACTACAACAAATGGCCGACAAGAAGGAGATATCATAAAATAATAAACCGCCAGGAAAACGACAAATGTCAATGTCGATTAAAATCATACGAAACTTATCGGAATCACTGGCTACCTGGGTCAGCCGAAAAACGCGAACCTGCTGTATGCGTCCGATTCAATATCAAATATGCATAAATATTACTTATTTTCTCTACATCTCTTCGATGGTTAACTGCAACTGGAGAACGTTTGATGTGAAACATTTCCAAAAACAATCGCTTGTATACATTTTTTTCAAAATCTAGAATCCTGACAGAATCGAAATCAAATAGATGACCAGTCCGAAAACAATGGTCAGCCGCAGCACATACATTCCTCGATCTCTTTATATCACTCTTATGTTGGACTAATCGTTTCTTTAATTGTTGCGACGTCTGACCGATATATTCACCATCACAAGACCACACGGAATACTATAAACAACTCCACTATATTTGTTCTTATCTAGTTTATCCTTCACCGATGAAAAGATCTTACCCACCTGAACTCATTCCTACACGCAATCTTGATCCTATCATCCTTCAAGATCTTGATCAACTAACGCCGGAAATTAATATTCAATCCCAATCCAAAATTGAAAACTATCGAAGGACAGAAGCAATCTCGAGATCGGTTTCCAATCCGCGTCTCAATAACAAAATTTATAAAAAAGATAGATTGTGAAGTAAAGATTGCCAGCAATCTTTCCTCGGCTACTCTTCTTTTTCGGGAAGATATGCGCACAAGCAGGAATTTTTTAATTAATGTTTTCTAAAAAATAATTTCACTTTCTTCAGGAACTGGAGTCATGTAATTTGTGCATAAGAAATTATCATAGCAGGTAGGAAACTTTGAATATGGCTTAGGATTAGGAGGGTGGAGTATTAATTTTGTAAATTGTGTTGCCTACGTGTTCATGCGACGAATGTTCATATAAGCAAGGTTTCATAAAGAACACTTTTCTTTATTCTTGCAACGTTTTGTATATATGAAGCCCGATTTCGAGTTGGCGAGTAACGTCAAACAGTAGCACACGACAATCGAGAAACGACATTATCGAGAAAGATTCTCCAAGCGGATTGCAAGTTTG